>PISW01010926.1:0-47511 GCA_004023785.1 Mungos mungo
CCTCTTCAACAAGTTAGTAGTTTTTGAAAACATGTGCAGAGAACAATGGAGAAAGTGCTGTATATGCAAAACTATGAAACAGCACAGGGAGGAATGTGTCATTCTGTTAGCATCTAGTGTAATTTAGTTACCAGAGCATTAAAACACATGCTTGGAAGAGCATTGTAAGTTTTATATACTAACAAGAGGCAACCCCACACTGTTCTCTCACAGGATTGAGTATATAACACTTACCTATTACTTCCAACCACATATTTAAAACGTTATTAGCTACATTATACTAGATGCTAACTGATACCATCCTCACAGTGTTGTTCTATGAGTTGAGTATACAGTAATGACTTCATTGGTCTTTGCTCATATTTTTAAATACTACTAACATTGAAAAACATAATCTCAGTTGAACGAGACATTCCACACAGTGTTCTTTCACAGAATTCTGTATATAACACAATTTACTTTAAAGCATGTGTTTTAAAACATTATTAACTTTGGTATAGTAAATACTAACTGAATGATACCTTCTGCACAGTGTTGTCTCTTAGAGTTGAGCATAGAGCAGGTATTTCTTTTGCCTCCACACATATTTTGAAATGCAATTAACATAGTAAAACATAATGTCAGTTGAATGAGGCATTCCCCGCAGTGTTCTTTCACAGAATTTAGTATATAACACATTTTACTTCCAGGGATATGTTTTAACACATTATTAACTTTGTTATACTAGATGCTAACTGAATGACACACAGGGTTGTTTTTCAGAGTTTTGTGTACAGCTCTTATTTCATGGCTTCACACATGTTTTTAAGCACAATTAACTTAGTAAAACAATCTTAGTTGAATGATGCATTCTCTACTGTTATTTCACAGAATTGTGTGCATAAGTATATAACAGTTACATTTTGCTTCCAAGCATGCGTTTTAAAACATGATTAACTACATTATACTAGATGCTTACTGAACAATACCTTCAGCACAGTGTTGTTTCTTGAGCAAACCTCACGCATCAGCCCTACTTGAGTCCTCAAGGGATACCACAGGACTGGTGGTGCTTCTGTCCTGGCAACTCCCCTTGGTAAAACCCTAACCCTAGCCAGGGCTCTGTCCCAATGGGGCGCTGAGTCAGGGGTCTGAGAAAAGGACGGACATGGGGACCAGAAGTGGTGGAGGGTGAAACAGTGTGAAATAAAGAGCACCACCATGCCATGTTCACAGCCTGCCTGCTGTCGCAGCATGGGGGACACAGATCCCAGTGACCCCGGACCTGAGCGAGAGATGGTCCCCCAAACCCCATGGCAAAGCCTGTCCAGCAACTTGCCATGCACCCTCAACTCAGCCGTCAGGGAAGACGCTTCTCCCCCTGGCCGATCCCTTGCTGGAGCCTCCTGGGATCTAACCCTAAACCTAGCTGAAGATTGACAGCTCACCCTAACCCTAAGACTGACCCCCATGGCTCACCACCACCTTTCAGCTGAACCAGCCCCATGCACCAGCGCTCACTTCAGTCCTCAAGGGAGATCAAGGGACTGGTTTTGCTTCTGCCCTGGCGACTCACCTGGGTGGAACCCTAAGCCCAGAAGGGGCTCTGTCCCCCATGAGGTCCCAATTCCCAGATCTGGGAAAAGCTCAGGCCTGGGGCCCCGAAGTGGTGCAGGATAAATCGGCATGAAATACGGAGCACTACGCTGTCACAGCATGGGAGACGCAGGTCCCAGTGTCCTAGGACATCAGCGAGAGGGCAAAGCCTTGCCGGCACTTTCCCATGAGCCCTCATCTCAGCCCAAAGGGCAGACACTTCTCCGGTCGGCAGATCCATTGCTGGAGCCTCCTGGGATTTAACCCTAACCCTAGCCACAAATCCACAGCTACCCTAACCCTAAGACTGACTCCCATGGCTCACCACAAACTTTCAGCGGAGCCAGCCCCCTTGCATGGGCCCTCACTTCAGTCCTTAAGGGAGATCACGCAACTAGTGTTGCTTCTACCCGGGCGACTCCCCTGAGTGGAAAATTAACACTAGCAGGGGCTCTGTCCCCCATGGGGCCCGGAGGCCCAGGTCCGGGAAAAGCTCAGGCCCGGGGCCCAGAAGTGGTGCAGGACGAATGAACGTGAAATATACAGTAGCACCATGCCATGGTATCAGCCCGCATGCTGTCACACCTTGAGGGGAAAAGGTCCCGGTGTCCCCGGACCTGAGCAGGAGACAGTCCCCAAAAACCAGGGCAAAGCCTGGCCAGCACTTTGCCATGCACCATCAAAGCAGACATCTGGGTGGATGCTTCTCACCCTGGAGGATCCGTTGCTGGAGCCTCAGGGGATAACCCCAATCCTAGCTGCAGATCGACAGCTCACCCTAACCCCAAGACCTACCCCCATGGCTCACCACCACCTTTCAGCTGAGCCAGCCACGCGCACCAGCCCTCACTTCAGTCCTCAAGGGAGATCACGGGACTGGTGCAGCTTCTGCCCTAGCAACTCCCGTGGGTGGAACCCTAACCCTAGCGGGGCTCTGTCCCACATGGGGCCCCGTTCCCCAGGTCCAGGAAAACCTCGGCCCGGGGTCTAGAAGTGTTGCAGAATGAATAAGTGTGAAATATGGAGCAGCACCATGCCATGGGTTTAGCCTGTATGCTGTCAACCTTGGGGGACAAAGGTTCCAGTGTCCCTAGAGCTGACCAGGAAACGGTCCCCCAAAGCCCAGGGTAAAACCTGGCTGGCACCTTGCCATGTGCACACAACTCATACCTCTGGGTGGGCCCATCTGTGCCCGGTGGATTTGTTGCAGGAGCCTCGGGGGATAATCCTAACCATAGCCACGGATCCACAGCTCACCCTAACCCTAAGACCAAACCCCATGACTTACTACCACCTTCCAGCTGAGCCAGCCCAGCACCGGTCCTCACTTCAGTCCTCAAGGGAGATCACGGGAGCCCCGGGTCCGGCAACAGCTCGGGCCTGGGGCCCAGAAGTGGTGCAGAGTGAATCGGTGTGAAATATAGAGCAGCACCATGACATAGTTTAAGCCCGCATGCTGTCACACCTTGGGGAACAATGGTCCCCGTGTCACAGGACCTGAGCGAGAGACAGTCTCCCGAAGCCCAGGGCAATGCCTGGAGGGTACCTTGCCATACTCACTTAACCCAGATCTCTGGGCAGATGCTTCTCCGACTGGTGGTTTCATTGCTGGAGCCTCAGAGGATAACTCTAACCCTAACTGCAGATCAACATTTCACCCTAATCCAAAGACCAACCCCCATGGCTTACTGCCACCTTTTAACTGAGCCAGCCCTGTGCACAGACCCTCACTTCAGTTTTCAAGGGAGATCATGGAACTGATGTTGCTACTCTCAGGAGACTCTACTGGGTTGGAATACTAACCCCATGGGGCCCCGAGCCCTAGGTCCAGGGAAAGCTCCGGCCCTGGGCCCTGAAGTGGTGCAGGATGAATTGGCGTGAAATATGGAACAGCACCATTGTTTCAGCCCGCATGTTGTCGCATCTTGGGAGATAAAGTTCAGGGTATCCCCGGACCTGAGCAGAAGACAGTCCAGCGATGCCCGGGGAAAAGCCTGGTTGGCACCTTGCCATACGCACTCAAATCAGCTCTTTGGGCAGACATTTCTCCACCCTGTGGATCTGCTGCTGGTGCCTCGAGGGATGACCCTAACCCTAGCCACGTATCGACAGATGACGATAACCCCCTAAGACCGAACCCCTTGGCTAAACCGTCACCTTTCAGATAAGTCAGCCCCGTGCACCGGACCTCACTTCAGTCCTCAAAGGAGATCACAGGACTGGTGCTGCTTCTGCCTTGGAGTCTCCCCTGGGTGGAACCCTAACCCCAGCTGGGGCTCAGTCCCCCATGGGGCCCCAAGCTCCAGGTCCGGGGAGAGCTAGGGTCCGGGGCCCAGAAGTGCAGGGTGAATCTGTGAGAAATATGGAGCAGCACCATGCCATGGTTTCAACTGCATGCTGTCGCACCTTGGGGGAAAAAGGTCCCGGTGTCCCCGGACCTGAGCGGGAGACAGTCTCCCAAATCCCAGGGCAAAGCCTGGATGGCAACTTTCCATGCGCCCTCAACTCAGATCTCTGGGCAGATGCTTCCTCACCAGGCAGATCCGGTGCAGGAGCCTCGGGGGATAACCATATTCCTATCCGAGGACTGACAGCTCACCCTAATCCTAAACCCGACCCCCATGGCTCACAGATACCTTTCAGCTAAGCCAGCCCTGCCCACCGGCACTCACTTCAGACCTCAAGGGAGATCACGGGACTGGTGTTGCTTCTGCCCTGGCAACTTCCCTGGGTGGAAGCTTAACCCTAGCCGGGGCTCTGTCCCCCATGGGGCCCCGAACCGCGGGTCTGGGAAAAGTTCCAGCCCAGTGCCCAGAAGTGGTGCAGGGTGAATTGGTTTGAAATATGGAACAGCACCATTTCATGGTTTCAGCCCACATACTGTCACTCCTTGGGAGACAAAGGTCCTGGTGTCCCTAGTCCTGAGCAGGAGACGGTCCCCTGAAGCCCAGGGTAAAGTCCGGCCAGCACTTTGCCATTCGCACTCAATTCAGACCTCTTGGCAGACACTTCTCTTCCAGGGCAATCTGTTGCTGGAGCCTCGGAGGATAACCCTAACCCTAGCTGCAGATCAACACCTCACACTATCTCCAAGACCGAGCCCCATGGCTCACTGCCACGTTTCAGCTGAGCCAGACTTGCACACCAGCCCTCACTTCAGTCCTCAAGGGAAATCAAGGGACTTGTGCTGCTTCTGCCCTGGTGACTCCCCTGGGTGGAACCCTAGCCCTAGCCAGGGCTTTGTCCCCCTTGGAGCCCTGAGCCCCGAGTCCTGGCAAAGCTAAAACCGGGGCCCAGAAGTGGTGCAGGGTGAATCAACGTGAAATATAGAGCAGCACCTTGCCATGGTTTCAGCCCGCATGCTGTCCCACCGAGGGGGACAAATGTCCCGGTGTCCCCAGACCTGAGCAGGACACGGTCCCCCAAAGCCCAGGGCAATGCCTGTTAGGCACTTTGCCATGAGCCATCAAAGCAGACCTCTGGGCGGATGCTTCTGCACCCAGTGGATCCGTTGCTGGAGCCTCAGGGGATAATCCTAACCCTAGCTGCCTACTGAGAGCCACCCTAAGCCTAAGACTGACCCCCGTGGCACACCGCCACCTTTCAGCTGAGCCAGCCCCGCACAACAGCCCTCACTTCAGTCCTTAAGGGAGATCAGAAGACTGGTGCTGCTTCTGCCCTGGTGACTCCCCTGGGTGGAACCCTATCCCTAGCTAGGGATTTGACCCCAATGGGGCCCGGAGACTGGGATCCGGGAAAAGCTAGGTCCCGGGGCATAGAAGTGGTGCAGGGTGAATTCGAGTGAAATATGGAGCAACACCATGCCATGGTTTCAGCCCGCATGCTGTCGCACAATGTTCCAGGTGTCCCCAGATCTGAGCAGGACACAGTCCCACAAAGCCCAGGGCAAAGCCTCGCTGGCATCCTGACATAGGCCCTGAAATCAGAACTCAGGGCGGACGCTTCTCCTCCTGGTGGATCCGTTGCCAGAGGCTCAGGGAATAAGCCTAACCCTAGCCACAGATGGACAGCTAACCCTAACCCTTAGCCGACCCCCATGGCTCACCGCCATCTGTCAGCTGAACCAGACCGGTGCACCAGCCCTCACTTCAGTCCTCAAGGAAGATCACGGGACTTGTGTGCGGGGGACTAATCCACGCACCCCAGTCTAAAGGTCCCTGAGTAGGGGGTTGGTGTCAGCACAATATCTATAAGAAAGAAGACAGACAACATGAATGGTGGTAAAGCCACACTTTACTAAGAAAGTCAGTGTCTTTTTATTTATTTATTTATTTATTTATTTATTTTTAATTATTTTAATGTTTTATTTATTTTTGATACAGAGAGAGACAGAGCATGAGAGGGGGAGGGGCAGAGAGAGAAGGAGACACAGAACCGAAAGCAGGCTCCAGCCTCTGAACTAGCTGTCAGCACAGAGCCTGATGCAGGGCTTGAACCCATAAATGTGAGATCTGACCTGAAGCCGGAGGCTTAACCAACTGAGCCACCCAGGCGCCCCGAAAGTCAGTCTTTTATGCCATAGGGGAATACACATTTTTTTTCTTTAATGATTACATAGTTTATGGTCCTTGAAAAAGTAAAAACATGTTCTGGGAAGTATCATTTTTTATCACAGAAGAGAGAACAGCCATGAGAACAGAAGTAAAAAAACAGGAATGAGAGAATCTGTCTCTCAAAGAATTTTCTTTTCTTCAAGGCCCTTTAGTAGTTATGTCTGGACAAGACGCTTATTATCACAAAAGTTAATTTTAGACAGAGGATTGTGTTTGCCCCCAACAGCAGGCAATGAGCTGGGAAAAAATAATGGATGCAGAAAAAGCATTTGACAAACTATAGCATCGTTTCTTGATGAAAAAAAACCCTCATAAAAGGAGGGGTAGAAAGATCATGCCTTAACATCATAATTAAAGTCCCACAGCTAATATCATCTTCCCTGGGGAAAAACTAAGAGCTTTCCCCATGACCAGGATGTCCACTCTCACCACTATTATTCAACATACTGTTGGAAGTCCTAGCCTCAGCAATCAGACACAAAAAGAAATACAAAGTGTCCAAATTGGCAAGGAGGAAATCAAACTTTCACTCCTTGAAGACATGATACTCTCCGTGGAAAATCCAAAAGCCTTCACCAAAAACCTGCTAGGACTGACGCAGGAATTCAAGGAAGTCTAAGGATATAAAATTAATATACAGAAGGTGATTGATGGGTGTCTGGGTGGCTCAGTCGGTGAAGAATCTGACTTCAGCTCAGGTCATGATCTCGGAGTTCCATGAGTTCCAGCTCCACATCAGGCTCTGTGCTGACAGCTCGGAGCCTGGAGCCTGCTTCAGATTCTGTGTCTCCCTCTCTTTCTTTCTGTTCCTCCCCCACTCACTCTCTGTCTCTGTCTCTCTCTCTATCAAAAATAAATAAACATTAAAAAAAAACCAAGAAGTTGATTGTATTTCTATTCCCCAATAATTAAGCAGCAGAAAGTGAAATCAAGGAATTGATCTCATATACAATTGCATTGAAAGTCATAAAATACCTGGGGATAAACATAACCAAAGAGGTAAAAGATCAATACACTGAAAACAATAGAAAGCCTATCAAAGTAATTGAAGACACCACGAGTAGAAAAAAAATTCCATGTTCATGAGTTAGAAGAAGAGTATTACTAAGATGTCAATACTACACATTCAATGCAATCCCTATCAAAATTACAACAGAATTCTTCACAGAGCTAGAAAAAGCAAGCCTAAAATGTATATGGATCAGAAAAGACCCCAAATGGCCAAAGTAGCATTGAGAAGGAAAAACAAAGCTGGAGACATCACAATTCTCAGCTTTATGGTGTATTACAAGGCTGTAATCATCAAGACAGTATGTTATGGGCACAAAAACAGACATATAGATCAATGGAACAGAATAGGGAACCCAGAAATGGACCCTCAAACATATGGCCAACTCATTTTTGACAAAGGAGGAAAGAAGATCCAATAGTAAAAAGAGTCACTTAAGCAAATGGTACTGGGAAAACTGGACAGTGAGAAGAATGAATCTGGACCACGTTCTTACACCATACAAAACACACCCCCCAAAAAAACCTCAAAATGGATGAAAGATCTAAATGTAAGACATGAAACCATCGAAATCCTAGTGGAAAAAACAGGCAACAACCTGTTTGATCCTGGCTGCAGTCACTTCTTACTTGACATGTCTCCAGAAGCAAGGGAAACAAAAACAAAAGTGAACTATTGAGACCTCATCAAGATAAAAGTCTTCTGCACAGCAGAGGACACTATCAGCAAAACTAAAAGCAACTAAGGGAATGGGAGAAGATATGTGCAAGTGACATATCAGATAAGGGGTTAGTATCCCAAAAATATAAAGAACTTATCAAACTCAACACCCGAAAACCAAATAATCCAGTGAAGAAATGGACAAAAGACATGAATAGACACTTTAACAAAGATGGCATTCAGAGTGCTGACACACGAAAACATGCTCAACCTCACTTTTCATAAGTGAAATACCAATCAGAACCACAGTGAGATATCCCTTCACGCTGATCAGAATGGCTACAATTAACAACTTGGAAATGACAGGTGTTGGCAAGGATGAGCAGAAAGGGAACGCTTTTGCACTGCCGACAAGGATGCAAACTGGTGTAACCACTCTGAAAAACAGTATGGAGATTCATCAAATAAACTAAAAATAGAACTACCCTATAACCCAGCAATTGTACTACTAGATATTTATCCAAAGGATACACAAATGCTGAATCTAAGGGGCACACACAATCCAAAGTTTATAGCAGCATTATCAACAATAGCAAAATTATGCAAAGACCCCAAATGACCATTGACTGATGAACGGATAAAGAATATGTTGTATGCATATATGTATGTGTATATACACATATATACGTACACACATAAAGGAATATTACTTAGTGATAAAAAAGAATGAAATCTTGCCATTTGCAACAATGAAGATGGAACTAGACTGTATTATCCTAAGTATAATATGTCAGAGAACTACACACATATGATTTCTCCCATCTGTGGAATTTAATAAAAACTGATGAACATAGTGAAAGGGAAGCAAAAATAAGATACACATAGAGAGGGAGTCAAACAATAAAAGACTCTTAAATACGGGGAATAAACTGAGGGTTCCTGGAGGGTTACCAAATAGGGGAATGGGCTAAATGGGTGATGGGCATTAGGGAGAGCACCTGGGATGAGTACTAGGTATTTTTTTTGGTAATTGATGGGTCACAAAATTCAATTCCTGAAACAATGTTACATTGTTTGTTAATTAACTTGGACTTAAATTTAAAGAAATACTTTTTTAAAAAATCAATAAATGTAGTAACATTCAAAAGAATATTTAAATGGGACTCTTTGGTTAGAAAGGAAAGACCAAAAGTGATAGAGACAAGAAAGGATCAGAGAAAACATCGAGAAACAATGGCAGAACAACTAATATAATGGCACTAGATATATAGCTATCAATAATTACTCTGAATGTAAATGGACTAAATGCTCCAGTCAAAAGACCTTAGATAGGGTGTCAGATGGACAAGAAAAAAAAAAAAAGAAACAAACAAAAAAGCTCAACAAGACCTATCTAGATGCTGCCTACAAAGCCTTATTTTGGACTTAAAGTCACCTGCAGATTTAAAGTGAGGGAATAAAGAAAAGTTTATCATGCCAATAATGTCAAACGAAAGCCAGTAGCAATATTTATATCAGACCAAATAGACATCAAACCCAAGGCTGTATTTTTGTACCCTTTGTGTAAATACCTAAGAGTGAAATTGCATGCACCCAATGTTTCCAGCAGCATTATCAACTGATGAATCACTGAATTATACTCCTGAAAGTGGTAATGCACTGTATGTCAACTAAAACTTAAAACTAAATAAATAAAACTGTCACAAGAGATAAAGATAGACACTATCTCATAATAAAGGGGACGATCAAACAATAAGATCAAAGTGTAAAGTTTTATGCACCCAACATGCAAGCACCAAATATATAAAACAATTAACAACAAACATAAAGGAATTCATTTATAATAATGTAATGAGAGTAGAGGAGTTTAAAACCCTACTCACCAATGGGCAGATCCTCTAAACAGAAAATCAACAAGGGAACAATGGCTTAAATGATGCACTGGACCAGGGACTTAACAGATATATTCAGAACACTCCATACTAAAATAGCAGAATACACACTCTTTTCAAATGCACATGGGACATTTTCAAGAATCAATCACAGACTAGGTCACAAACTTGCCTCAAGAAGTACACAAAGATGAGATCAGACGAAGCATCTTTTCTGATCAAAAGCTAGGAAACTTGAAGTCAACCACACACACACACACACGCACACGCACACACACGCACACGTGCAATGAAAAGACCACAAATAAGTGGAGGTTGAACAACATGCTACTAAATGAATGGCTCAACCCGTGGATCAATGAGAAAATACACTGAAACAAATGAAAATGAAAATACACTGGCACAAAACTTTGGAATGCAACAAAAGCAGCCCTAAGACGGAAGTATACAGCAATACAAGCCTGCTTTAAAAAGCAAGAAGAAATCTCAAACAATCCAAACTTACAACTAAAGGAATTAGAAAAAAGAACACTCCAAGCTGAAAGACAGCAGAAGGAAGAAAATAATGCTAACTAAAGCAGAAATAAGTGATATGGAAACTAAACAACAACAACAAACCACTAGAGCAAATCAATGAAACAAGGGGCTGTTTCTTTGAAAACAGTAATAAACTTGAAAACCTCCTAGCCAGATTTATCACAAAGAAGAGAGAAATGACTCAAATAAATAAAATCACAAATAAGAGAGAAGAAATAACACCACCACAGAAATACACTTAGAAGATATCATTATGAAATACTATATGCAAACAAATTGGACATCCTGAGAGAAATGAACAAATTCCTAGAAACACATAAATTACAAAACTGAAACCAGCAGGTATAGAAAATCTGAAACCTGGGGCACCTGGGTGGCTCAGTTGGTTAAGCAGCTGGGTTCGGCTCAGGTTCCTGGGTTCATGCCTGGCATCAGGCTCTGAGCCTGGAGCCTGTCTTCAGAGTCTGTGTCTCCTTGTCTCTCTGACCCTCCCCTGCTCATGCTGTCTCTCTCTCTCTCTCTCTCTCTCTCTCTCTCTTTCTCAAAAATAAATAAAAAACACTAAAAAATCTTTAGAAAATCTGAAACCAGAAAGAAATTCAACCAGTAATACAAAAATTGTCTCCCCCAACACAAGAGTTTAGGGCCACATGGCTTCACTGATAAAATCTACTAAACTTTTAAGGAAGAGGTAACACTACTCCTCTCAAATGATTCCAAAAAATAATAAATTTATAAAAAGGAAAACTTCCAGATTCATTCTATGAGGCCAGTATTACCCTGATACCAAAACCAGAAAAAGGATCCACTAAAAATGAAAACTGCAGGGGCATCTGGGTGGCTCAGTTGGTTGAGAGTGCAACTCTTAATTGTGGATTATGTCATTATATTGTGGTTCATGGGTTCGAGCCCCACATCGGATTCTGCACTGATGGTGAGGAGCTTGTTCAGGATTATCTCCCTCCCCATCTCTCTGCCCCCCCTCACTTTTATGTACACAGACACACACACACACACACACACACACACACACAGTCTAAGTAAATAAATAAACATTTAAGAATGTTTAAAAATCTTTTTAAATAAAATTGCAGGCCAATACCCTGGTGAGCATGTATACAAAAATTCTCATTAAAATACCTCCAAATTCAGTTCAACAATACATTAAAGAATCATTTACCATAATCCAGTGGGATATATTCCTGGGCTGCAAGGGTGGTTCCATATTCACAGATCCATCAACATGATGCACCACAGTAATAGAAGAAAGGCGAAGAACAATACAGTGCTTTCAACAGATGCAGAAAAAGCATTTGACAAAATGTCACATCCATTCATGAGAAAAACCCTTAGCAAAGTAGACTGAGACTCAACATACCTGTGCATAATAAAGGTCATCTATTAGCCCCCCCCCCCCCCCCCCCCGGCTAATCATCCTCAATGGGGAAAATAGGAAAGCTTTTCCTCTAAGGTCAGGAACAAGACAAGGATGACCCCTCTCACCACTGTTATTCTACGTAGTACTGGAAGTCCTAGCACAGCAATCAGACAACAAAAAGAAATAAAAGGCATCCAAATTGGCGAGGAAGAAGTAGAACTTCCACTATTGGTAAATGACATGATGCTCTGTACAAAAAACATGAACGACTCCCATAAAGATTGCTAGAATTGATATATATATGAATTCAACACACAATATACAAAAATCAATGTACAGAAATCTATTGGATTTCTATAGACCATTCATGAATTAAAAGAAAGAGAAATTAAGGAATCAATCCCATTGATGGGTGCACCAAACACCACAAGATAGCAGGAGTAAACCTAACCAGAGAGGAGAAAACCTGCACTCTAAAGGCTATGAAACACTGATGAAACAAATTCTGTTAACATGTCTACATTCCTCAAAACCATCCATACATGTAATGAAATCCCTATCACACTAACAAAACATGTGTCACAGAACTAGGAGAAATAATCCCAAACTTTGTATGGAATGACAAAAGTCCCCCAACAGCCAAAACAAACTTGAAGAAGAAAAGCAAAGCTGGAGGCATCATAACTTCAGACTTTAGGTTATATTACAAAGTTGTAATGATTAGAAAAGTACGGTACTAGCTAAACACATGCACACACGCACACGTGCGCGCGCGCACACACACACACACACACACACACACACACACAAACCAGATGCATAGATCAATAGAAAAGAAATCCAGAAATGAACTCACACGTATGTGGTCAAACCTCAGCAAAGCAGGAAAGACTATCCAATTGAAAAAAAAATAGCCTCGGGGTGCATGGGTGGCTCAGTCACTGAAGCATCTGATTGTGGATTCAGCTCAGGTCATGATCTCAGGGTTCATGGGTTCAAACCCCGTGTCAGGCCCTGGGATTCTCTCTCCATTACACTCTGCCCCTTCTCCCTCCTTCCCTCCCTCTCTCTCTTTCTGTCAGTCTCTATATATCAAAAATAAAATTAAAAACATATAAAAGTCTCTAGTTTTGGAAAAACCAGATAGCAACCTGCAAAACAGAACAAAAACAACAATGGACCACTTTCTTACAACATACACAAAAATGAATTCCAAATGGATAAAGACCTATGTGTGAAACCTGGAACCATAAAAGGCCAAGAGGAAAACAGAAGCAGTATCTTACATGACATTGCCTGTACACACTTCTTTGCTGATCTCTCTCTTGAGGTAAGGGAAACACAAGCACAAATAATGCAACCTCATAAAAATAAAAAGCTTCTGTCACCAAGGAAACAATCAACAAAACTGAAATGCAACTACAGAATGATACTTTCAGACGACAGCTGATAAAGGATTACTGTCCAAAATATAAAAAGTTACACAGCACCCAAAAAATAACAAATCTGATTAAAACTGGGCAGAGACAGAAAGAGACATTTTCCCAAAGAAGACAGCCAGCCAGCCAAGAGACACAGGTAAAGATGTGCAACAACACTGATCATCAGGGAAATACACTTCAAAAGTACAATGAGAGATCACCTCACATCCGTCAGAATGACTAAAATCGATGAATGTTGAAACAACAGATGTGGCCAAGGATGTGGGGAGGGAGGAACCCTCTTGCACTGTTGGTAGGAATGCAAACTGGTGCGGCCACTCTGGAAAACATTATGGAGATTCCTCAAACTATTGATTGATAATAGGACTACCTTGGACCCAGCAATTTCACCACAAGGAATTTACACAAAGAAAACAAAAAAATCATATTTCAAATGGATACATGCCCCCTGATGTTTACAGCAGCATTTTCAACAGCAGCCACATTATGGAAACTGCCCAAGTCTCCATTGATTGGTGAATAAATTAAGATACGGTCTACAGAATGCATATGGAATGGAATCTTATTCAGCTGTGAAAAATGAAAGCTTGTCATTTGCAACAAGGCGGAGAGAGGTAGAGTGTTATGCTGGGTGAAATAAACCTGTCGGAGAACGACAAATACCATATGATTTCACTAACACATGGAAATGAAACAAAACAATGGGGGGAGGAGGCGGGAAGGAGACAGTGGCAAACCAACAGACTCTTAACTAGGAAACAGATGGAGGGTTTGCGCAGTGGGGCGGGGGGATGGGAGAGGCAGGTGATGGGGATTATGGAGCGCACTTGTGACGAGCACTGGGCGATGTGTGGCGGTGCTGCTCTAGATTGTTCACCTGAAACCAATATCACACTGTATCTTTACTAATGGGATTTAAGCTAAAAAATAACATAAGATGTATTACACCTACCTACCAGGTTTTCTCTATTTTTCCATTACTTCACTATGCTGGAAAAAGAATTTAAATTTTTAAGAAGAATGTATAATGTGGGGGACAGTTTGTGCCCTTACCTTGGTCTCTGGTTCCAGCAGGACTTGCAAAATGAGTCCCAGCTCATTCTTCTAGAAGGTCCTGAGAGTGAGCATTTCATATATTCATATCCTAACTGAATGCAGCTCCCGTTCTTCTGAATTTGTCAGGATTTCTCCCCAGAAACAAGCCTGAATCTGGAACAAACCGCCCACTGCATCTATGATGTGATGTCATGGGGCCCCTGAATCCACGGATCCTTCAGTAAACTACGTGTTATTCAAATACTGTCAGGGAAAATGAGGAATGAAACAGGGCACCAGCCCAGAAAACCCAAGGGACTGGGCTGCTCACGACCCGCGCGCCCAGGGAAGCTGCCCGGCGCCCTTTCTTCAGCACTCAGCCCAACAAGGTAGCTTCTCCCTGGTGATTCAGGAGGCTCCAAGTAAGTGGCTGCAACGCTCCTAAGGTCTCTCCTGGGGGAATGGGGGCGGTGGAACCTGCTGGAAGCGCAGCCCTGGTCTCTGTCCTGAGGCAGCTGCAGAGGCCCAGAGTCATCCAGAGGCAACAGGAGCCCTTCTTGCTCAGAGGTGCCCTGGGTCAGAAAAGCAGATGGGGCGCCCTCTGCCGGCCAGCACTGTGCACGCAGAGGAACCCGCCGCTCCCGGTTTGCGGTGCTCGCGCGCCCTCTGCTGGCCACCGTGGGAAGTCCTGCAATGTTGAAGGCCATGACCGCTCAGCTGAGGCACTGAAGGTGCTCTGGGCAACTAAGCCTATTCTCTAGATTGGGAAGGATCTTATTGGCAGGGCCTGGGACACAAAGAAATCTTTTCCTTCTCCTTTCTTGTGAGAGAAGAATGAAACCAAATTTGTTAATTTAATGACATCATTTGTAAAGCTTTAAGTAATGTTCACAGAAAAATAGACCACAAAGTTATACATGCTCAACAACAGGTAATTGTGTTGATCACCAAAATACTTAGATTAGATTTTTAAAACTTGACACCTTTGAGACAGAGATACTGGCTTCCAGGTATGGGATGAATAGGTCAGACAGATATAAGCTACAGCTAACGGAAGAGAGTCAATCCTGTCATAGTGGTACATGGTTTCACATGATAACTACACATGTGGTTAAGTACAACATAATTTATATACATAAGGAATGACTAGGATGGATGCCTAAAACTAATACAACAAATGTGTGAGCAATCCTTCAATTAAAAATTGACACCCTTTACACTATTCTTAATTTTGCCTTCTTGCTATTAAAAACCCAATCCTGGGTGCCTGGGTGACTTAGTCGGTTAAGTATCCAACTTCAGCTCAGGTCATGATTTTGCTGCCCATGAGTTTAGGCCCCACATAGGGCTCTGTGCTGACAGCTCAGAGCCTGGAGCCTGCCTCAGATCCTGTGCCTCCCTCTCTCTCCACCCTCCCCAACTCAACCTCTCAAAAAAAGAATAAATAAATGTTAAACATTTTTAAAAATCATTGCTAATTTGGAATATGTGAAATTCCATTTATATCAGACTCTCTGACATCACCATTTTGATGTTGAGAGCTTATCTGAAAAGTCACCAAGAATGTCTTGGATGACACACATGTGACGAGATCAGAATGCGACTTACAGGGAGCTACACATCTGTTATGAATTTACTGTATGTATCCATGGGTGATATTTTCAATGAATTGTTCTTTAGGGGGGACGCCTGAGTGGCTTAGTCTGTTAAGCGTCTGACTTCGCCTCGGGTCATGAGCTCACAGTGCGTGGTTTTGAGCCCTGTGTCGGGCTCTGTGCTGACAGCTCAGAGCCTGGAGCCTGCTTCGGATTCTGTGTCTCCCTCTCTCTCTCTGCCCTTTCTCCATGGCTGTTCTGTGTCTCTCTGTCTCAAAAATAAATAAAACATTAAAAATTTAAAAACAAGATAAGAACCACATGATCCTCTCAACAGTTGCAGAAAAAGGATTTGACAAAATACAGCATCCCTTCTTGATTAAAAAAAAAACAACCCTCAAGAAAGGAGGGATAGAAGGATCATGCCTCAACATCATACTGTCCACAAAAGAAAGTCCCACAGCTAGTATCATCTTCAATGAGGAAAAACCAGGAGCTTCCTTCCAAAGATAAGAAACATGAAGGGGATGTTCACTCTCACCACTATTATTCAACATACTGTTGGAAGTCCTAGCCTCAGCAGTCAGAAAACAGAAAGCAAATAAAGGAATCCAAACTGGCAAGGAAAAAGTCAAACTTTCACTCTTGGCAGACTAGATACTCGCATGGAAAACCCAAAAGACTCCACCAAATACTGCTAGAAACTGATGTAGGAATTCAGGAAAGTCTCAGGATATAAAATCAATGTACAGAAATTGGTTGCATTTCTATACACCAATAACGAAACAACAGAAAGAGAAACAAGGAATTGATCCCATTTACATTTGCATTAAAAACCATAAAATACATAGGGATAAACCTAACCAAAGAGGTAAGAGATCAATACACTAAAAATAATAGAAAGCTTATGAAAGAAATTAAAGATACAAAGAAATGGAAAAATCTTCAATGCTCATGGGTCAGAAGAGAAAATATTGTTAAAATGTCAATACTACCCAAAGCAATCTACACATTCGATACAATCTCTACCAAAATAACACCAGAATTCTTCACAGAGATAGAACAACAATCCTAAAATTTGTATGGATCGCAAAGATCCATGGGGACAGAACTTTGGTAAGGGTGAAGGTTCCGTCGAGGGGGAGTCATCAGAGCGGAAGGGGCACCAGTCCTGTGATCTCCCTGGAGGGTTTAAGTGAAGGGGCCTGCGCAGGCATGGGTCAGCTGTAGAATTTGGCAAAGCGGTCAGGCCCGGGGTCAGGATAGGTTTAGGTGTAGGGTTAGGGAGAGGGTTAGGGTCAGAGCCCAGGAGGCTTCAGGCGCTGAACCCCCAGAAGTGAGATTGCCTCCCCAGTGGGTGAATGGAGGATGCATGGGAGGCTGGCAGCCAGCCTTTGGCCTTGGTGTCACAGGTGGCCTCCTCTTTGTTCTAGGGTACAGGGGGGCCTCCGGAGCTCCCTCAAGCAGCTACATCTGGGCTGTGGAAATGGTATGGGGACTTTTCATGTGTCACGCCCAGTCACCCCGCACTGCTACTGGGCCCTGGGTCCTTGATTTCCTCAGACCCAGGACTCAAGACCCCATGGGAAGGGAGCATTGGCTAGGGTTCAGCTTCCATCCTGGGAAGTCACCAGCGGAGAAGGGACACCAGTCCCTTGATATCCCTGGATGGCTGATATGAGGGCTTGCCATGTGCGGACTGGCTCAAGTGTACAGTTGCGGAGGGGCTCAGGGGTAGGTCTAGGGTTAGATATTTGGAGGGTTGGTGTGAGGGTTAGAGTACGGTCTGTGGATGTTCCATGATCCTCTAGCAGTGTAGTGGCCCACCCAGAGGGCTGATTTCATGGGGCATGGGAGGGTGCCAGCCAACGTTAGTGTTTGGGTTCAAGGTCAAGCCTCCTCTTTGGGCTATGGTACAGGGGGGCTTCTGGCACCCACTCACGCAGCTCCATCCATGCTGTGGAAACGGAATTGTGATGTTCCATTTTCCTTCACCAGCACAGTGGATCCATGCTTAGAGCCACTGGAATCCTGAGAAGAGGAGACCTACCCCAGTCTCCCCCTGCCAGCAGACCACTTGACACCAGAGCCTCGGAACCTACCCTCACCCGTATATCCAGTCTCCTCCTGTTCCTAAAAGGGGTTACACTGCTGCTACCAGTGGAACCCCCTGGACCAAGGGAGTCAAACTCTGATTGCCCCCCTTGGCTCCCTGGGCTTACAATGAATGCCAGGGGATGAATCCCTCCCCAGACTCTTAATCCTCACCCCTGAATGAACGCTGTTGCAACCTAACCACAATAGGCGCTGGGGGATGAATCCTCCCCTGGTTTACCTCTGAGCGAACGAAAAGGGGTGCTGGGGGATGAATCCCTCCCCGGACCTGTGGGTTCAAGATGTCTCTTGGATCCCACAGCCTCGAGACTCTCTGCGCGTACGTAAGTCTCTCCTGAGGCCTTCCTTCAACTTTACTGGGGGATGAATCCCTCCCCAGATTCCTTCAATTAGACTGATCAGTTGCCAGAAAAAAATCTTAGGCACAGAAAAAGAAGAAATACAAGAGAAGAGTGCACTCACCAGCCGGCGATCAGGCCCGGCATGTCGGGGTCCCAGGGGCTCTGGGGAGGAGAATTCCTGGCCCATGCACCAAATGTTATGCCCAGATCACAATATCATCCCCAAAGACCAGAGACCATGAGGGAGACCGAGTCACACATGCAAAAGCAAAGGGCTTTATTATTATGGGCTTAAGCTCGCCGGGCCTAAGCTCAGGCTCACAGACTTCACCAGCGCAGTGGATCCGTGCTGAGAGCCCTGAAAAAAGGCTGAGCAGGGTTTTTATGGGTTTTGGGAAAGGGGAGTCACAGGAAATTGAGACATAGGTACAGTAACCCAATTATTATCGCATAACATCATTGGCAACAACTTTAATGATACATTTTGTTTAGAGCATTCATTACTTTTGGTGGGGCCCAATCACAATATTTAATGTTTATTTGAAAAAAACCAATTACAGGGTGGGCTAAGGATCCACACGTAGGGTGTAACTAGCCTTAAGCAATAAGTGATTATCTATAGCTTCTATCTCTAGGCCTGCCCTTAGGAATGTTAAACATTTTAGCTGGCCGCTTCTGACTGGGTGTTACTAGGGTGGTCCCTGGTTGAGCAATCTGTGCCCTTTTATTATCTAATGATTCTGAGAAACCGACACTTAGGCCTCCAAGATCAGAGGGGAAACTTGAAGCCTGTCATGGAGTCAGTTTGGTTCAGACCTGTGTCCTTTCAAAACCAGTGTCACTTTTGCACTGTAGACTCGCCTAGAAGAAGCTCTAACACTACCAAGGTCATAATGCCATTTCCGAAGCACTGATGGAATCGCACGTGGGAGTTCAAAAGGCATTCATGTACCCTAGACCAATGGTGCATAAGTGGCCCTTAAACCCAAATGCTAAACCTACCTGCACTTTGCCAGGGTCTGTAAACCCAGCCCTCTGAGTTGACAACTGCACCGCTAAAATATGGATTCCTGGAGCTACCAGGAATCATACTTTAACCCTAACCCCAACCCTATACCTAACAGTAACCCTAGCCCTAGCCCTAAGGCACACCACAATCCTACACCTAAACCAACGTCTCAAATGGCCACTCACTTCAGCCCTCCAGGGAGATCACAGGACTGGTGTCGCTTCTGCCCTACCAACTCCCCAGAATGGAAACCTAACCCTAGCCAAGGCTCTGTCCTCATGGGGCCCCAATCCCTGGATCTGTGAAAAGCATGGCCCTGGGGTTCAAAGTGGTGCATGTTGATTTGCTATGGAAAATGGAACATCACAATTCCGTTTCCACAGCATGGATGGAGCTGCATGAGTGGGTGCCAGAAGCCCCCCTGTACCATAGCCCAAAGAGGAGGCTGGCCCTTGAACCCAAATGCTAAGCCTGGCCAGCTCCTTTCCACGCACTCTCAACTCAGCCCCCTGGGCACTCACTGAACTGATGGCAAATCTGTCCCTGGAGCATCCTAGGAACTTGCTCTAACCCTACTCTTAAAACACTACAGCTAAAATTAACCCTAACCCTAACCCTAAGGCACTCTGCAAATCTGGAACTGAGCTAGTGTCACGCATGGGCCCTCACTTCAGCCGTGTAGGAAGATCACAGACCTGGTGTCACTTATGCCCTGGTGACTCCCATAGACGAAACTCTAACCCTACCCAAGGCTATGTTCCCATGGGGCTCCAAGTTTTGGGTTTGAGAAAAGCGCTGAGCTGGGACCAAGAACTGGTTCCAGGTTACTCATCAAGGAAGAAGGAATGTCACAATGTCATTTCCGCTGACCAGATGGAGCTGCAGGTGGGCGTTCCAGCAGCACTAACGTACCCTTGGCCCAAAAAGGAGGTCGGCTCTTCATTGTGAATGCTAAGCCTCACCAGCACTTTCCCAGGCACTTTTCACTTCAGCCCTCTAGATGGACTACTGCACTATGAAGGATTCCTTTCTGGGACTTCCTGGGATCTGGATCCAACCCTAACCCCAACCCTACACATAATCCTAACCCTACACCTACTCTTCAGGCACACTGCAAACCTACACCTGAACTGGCCCCGTGCATGGGCCCTCACTTCAGCTCTCCATGGAGACTATAGGATTGGTGTGGTTTGTTCCCTAGACACTCCCGTGGATGGAAACTACCCTAGTCGAAGCTCTGTCACCATGGGGCTCCTAGTCGTGACACTTAGAATACTATAGACCTGGTGCCCAGCATGATGCATTCTGATTGGCTGTGGCACATGGAATGTCACAATGCCATTGCCACAGCACAGATAGAGCTCACGTTGGAGCTCTGAAGAAACCCTTATACACTTGCCCAAAGAGGAGGCTGGTTCTTGAAACCAAATGCTAAACCTGGCTGGCAGATTTCCATGTGCCCTCAACTCAGCCCTCTGGGTATCCATTGCACTGATGGTGATTCTGTTCCTGGAGCATCCTGGGAATTTACTCTTACCCTATACCTAATCCTAGCCCTATCCCTATCCCTAAAGCTCTCTGTAAACCTATGCATGAGCTTGGCCTGTGCATGAGTCCTCACGTCAGCCCTCTAGGAAGATCACAGGACTGGTGTCACTTTTGCCTGTAGACTGCCCTAGACAAAACTCCAACCCTCCCCAAGGCTCTGTTACCATGGAGCCCCAAGTCCTGGGTCTGAGAAAAGTGCAGTCCTGGGACCAAGAACTGGTTCAGGGTGACTTGACGTGAAAGATGGGATGTCACAATGCCCTTTCTGCTGCCCAGATGGAGCTGTATATGAGGGTTCAAGAGGGACTCATGTACCCTAGCCCAAAGAGGAGGTCGGCTCTTGAACCTGAATGCTAAGCCCGGCCAACTCTTTCCCAGGCACTTTCACCTCATCCCTCTGGGAGGACCACTGCACTGCTGAAGGATCCATTCCTGGGGCTTCCTGGGTTCTCAATCTATCCCTAACCCCAACTCTAAATCTAACTCTAACCCTAGCCTTAACACTAAGGCACATTGCAACCCTACACCTGAGTCGACCCCTCACATGGGCCTTCATGTCAGCCCTCCAGGGTGATCATGAAACTGGTGTCGCTTCTGCCCTGCCGACTCCTTTGGCTGAACCCTAATGTTAGCCAAGGCTCTGTCTTTATGAGGCCCAGAGTCCTGTGTCTTAGAAAAGCACGGACCTGGAGCCCAAAATTGGTCCAGGGTGACTCAGCATGGCATATGGAGCATCACCATGCCATTTCCAAAGCCCACATAAAGCTGCATGAGGGGGTTTGGAGCCCCCCCTGTACCCTAGCCCATATAGAAGCCCAGCCTTTGAATGCAAACGCTAAGGCTTGCCGACAGCTTCCCATGTGCCCTAAACACTAAGGCTGACCACAGCCCTCTACAATGAAGCAACAGAAGGAAATCATTGTTGCAGTATACGTGAACTAAGTTGGACATAAATTAAAAATAAATTAAATTTGAAAATTTTTAAAAAAGACAACATATGAACATGAGTGAATGGACGGAAAAAGAAGATAAAAAAGACATGGAGGCAAAACCTAAGACACTTCTAAATAAAAGTCTTTATTTTTGAGAGCCCACAAGTTGGGGAGGCACACAGAGAGAGGGAGACAGAGGATGCAAAGCAGGTTCTGCACTGACAGGAGTGAGCCCGGCCTAGGGCTGGAACTCACAAACCATGAGAAAATGACCTGAGTTCAAGTCAGATGCTCAACCAACTAAACCACGCAGGCACCCACATAAGTGACCCTTTAAATAGAGCAAACTGAGGGTTGTTTGAGGGGAGGTGAGTAGGGAGATGGGCTAAAAGTGTGATGGGCATTGTTGGAATGAGTGCTGGGTGTTATAGGTGAGTGATCAGTCAGTAAACTACTCCTGAAGCCAATAATACACTATATGTTATCTTGGATTTGAAGATTTTAAAAATTAAAACTACAAAAAATGAGCCACAAGTGGGCAATAGTAATGAAAGAGCAGTTCAAAGAGCAAATGCAAGTCCCCAACCATCACATGAAGAGGCATTCAACCTACTTAGCCATCAGAGAAATGCAAATTGAAGCAAAATAACTTTTCTACCTATTAAACTGCCAAAACCTGGATACAGTACTTTCTTGCATGGCGGGAAATCGACTGCTAGAACGCCTCTGGAGACCATGTTATGTGCTTACCTAGGATGGACCCATTCTATTTTTCATGACCGCCCCCGGAGGAACATTTGCCTGCATGACCCAGAAAGCCCTAAACAGTGTTCATCGCATCACATAGAGAAGCGAGTCAGAGGACAGCCCAACTATCCAGTGCTGGGTGAATGGCTGAATAAACCTTGGTGTATCTGTACCATCATCTACAGCACATCAGTTGCAGAGAAGTAAATTCAGCATACTGGTCTACTGGTATACCTCAGATGTAAGTGGTGAAAAACATTTAACAATACATTCAGGATGGTACTGTTGACAACAGGATCCTGTGGGTTTTTGCCCACAGGAAGATGTCCAGAAAAGCACACATTTAGCCAGGGACAGAGAAGGGAAAAGGAAGAGCTCTGAATGGGGGCTCATGGTCAGAGAAGACTTTGGGTCAGAGAGAACTTTAGAACATCCAGGTTGTAAAGAATGTAGTTGTCAAAAAGGATTAAGAGCTCACACTTGGTCAGGAGATTTAATATCTTGACAGGGATCTTCAGAAATATCTGCTGGCCTACTCGGAATTTATCCAAAGGATACAGGAGTGCTGATTCACAGGGGCACGTGTATACCAATGTTTAAAGAAGTGCTATGAACAATAGCCATAATTGTGGAAAGAGCTAAATGTCCATGAGTGAGTGCATGATGAGTAGATAAAGAAGATGTGTTTTATATATACAATGGAATACAATTCAGCAAGAATGAAATCTTGTCATTTGCAACAATGCAGATGGAGCTTGAAAGTGTTACTCTGAGTGAAATAAGTCAGAGAAAGATAAAAATTACATGTTTTCACTCCTGTGTGGAATTTGAAAAACTTAACAGAAGACTAGGGGGGAAGGGAAGGGGACAAACAGTTTGCAAAAGAGAGAGAGGCAAACCAAAAGACAGTCTTAAATACAGAGAACAAAATGTGGCTTGATGGGAGGAGTGGGGGTGAGGGGAAAGTGGGCAATGGGCATTGAGGAGGACACTTGTTGAGATGAACACTGGTGTTGTATGTAAGCAATGAATTATGGGCTTCTACTCTTGAAGCCAAGAGCACACTGTGTATACTGTATGCTAGCTAACTTGACAATAAAGGTTTTTTTTTTTTTAAGTATCTCTTTGTGTCCTCAAAGAATAGGCAAGGGATGGGATCAAGGAAGTGAACTTGGAGATGCAGGAGGCTGGGACTGCTTAAGTCCAGTAAAGCAAGGTTAGGAGTAAAACGTGCTTCTTTTTGAAGGTCATGATCTAAGAAGATATCATTTCTTCTGGTCCCCAGTGACGCAGTAGGTCACTGGTTAGAAAACTCAGAATCCCATATTCAAGTCCCAATTCCACTTCTAAACAGGTGATGTCTGGGTGAGCCATTTATATCACTGAGTCTATCATTACTATATACATAGAAAGGACATTCTGAGCCACCCTGTCTCCTTTCTGGTCGCTTTGAGTCATACACAATATAAGCAGAAGTTCTCTGAAAGCTATAAAAAACTCAACACAGAGAACAGTTGACTACCTCCAAAACACACACCAGGATATCGTGTATACATACCCACTGCATAATAAAAGACACAGTTTAAACAGTTTTTGTCCTGAAATTTTCCCAGGAGCTTAATACCTCAGAACATATTCTAAAAGCTCAGATGAAATAATCAAACACTAAAAATGAAATCAGAAAAGATCCAAATCCAAACAGTATCTTCTTTACAAGTAACAGAGGCAAAATAAGGCATATAAACCTCAAACGCAACAGACAGCACATTTAGTACAGAAAGGCTTTCCACAAACCAATGTGAAAAACAAATTCTCTAACAGAAAAAGAGTTACCAGAATTCTAAGCCAATACTAAAAAAAAAAAAAAAAAAAAAAAAAAAAAAAAAAAAAAAAAAAAAAAAAAGGAAAGTGAAAAATCAAGGAAAGAACAAATTAGATTTTTTTTTTTTTTGGGCCACCCTATTGGCCAAAGTCAAAAGACCAGTATACTAAATACTGCCCCCAAATCAAGCAGGACAGACCCTTACAGTAATGCCATTCCAGGAGATACCTGCCAGCCAGATATGGGATTTAACACTTCCCAGGATCCATGTTAAAAGCAAAAATAGCCAAGAGAAACTTTAATATTTTTAACCCAATATACCAGAAGTATTATTTTAACTCATTATGAAATTAAGATTCTGACATTCCCTTCCCCCCTTTTTTTTTGAAAAGTACTCCTCCTCTGCAATTTGGTATTTTAGATTTACAGCATCTCTCAATCCAGATGCTAAACTTTTGTTGGAAAGGTTTTGAGTTTCCTAAGATTTTCTGTAGAAAAAGATTCACATACCCATTTTGTCCCAAACATATTTAAATCTTGTAGTAACTAGATCGAGTATCAGGTTTAAAAATTAATTCTAGATTAATTAAAATTCTAACCAACCCTCAGTCCCACTAGCCACATTTCGAGTGCCTGAAAGCCACACATTGCTGGGAAGTACCTTACTAAAGGATACCACTCTGTAGGAAATCTGCCCAACTAGCACCCTGTCCCAGCCGTAGGAAAAGGCAGCTCTTTGTTCAGCTTCCTGAAACTCTACACAGGGACTCTGATCACCATCAACATTGCAAGATTCCCCCTCCTGCCCTCCCACAGAGGTACCTTCCACTCCGTACAAAGATCCGTCCCATCATCCTTTTCTGTTCCTCTTCCTGCTGGATTGGTTTTCTAGAGGTCCTCCCAGCCCAGTCCTTAGTTGGTGGGCACATCTTCGGTTGTCATACTACAAACAGGAAATAATGACAAGAAGAAGGAGAAGCATACAAAGTGGTAGGTTCCATCTACTGAATGGCCCATGGTACCAAATACTTTCTATTCACCATCAATCCACACTCCTCCACTTTACAGACAGGAAACTGACTCAGGAAAGCAACATGTTCAGGTCCTGCTGGAAAATCTTCACTACTAGGGGAGACACCTGCCGTTGGAACCAGAGCTAATGGCCCCCATTCCCTTCCCAGGCTGTTACCTGTTCTGCATTCAAGCTTCCTTCCCCAGTCACCAACAGGGGCTCCCAACCCTCCATGCGGCATCAGGGACCCCAGAAGGCCCTCTGGGGTGCTGCTTCTTTCCAGAATAGCATTCTGCCCAAACAAAGAAGAAAACCAGCACTCGAGAACCTACTAGGTGTTGGGCAAAGTGCCAAGCTCTCTCTGCACAGATAATGCTCACAGCAGATCACAGTCATTTCTTCCATTTTACAGAGAGGAGACTTCACCATGGGCAAAGAGTAAGCAGGAGGGCTGGGATTTCAATGTGGCACGTGTGTCCCATGCTCTCCCCAGGTGACTGGTGCTGTGTGTCTGCAAGACTACCAAGGTGGGGGGGGGGCATGAGTGTCCCCATACTTCTGTCCCCACCTCTGAGAGGATCAGATACAATCTCAGAGTTCGGTGGTCATGGCTGAGTAAGACCTATACTTTGTCAGACGAAAGCATTCACATCAGATTGCTGTGTATTCTACACACGATGAGCCATTTTGAAGGCCAGCATGTTGGGGGTTGGATATCGGGGACCCACTGTGCACTACCTCTCTGCTAAGCATTCATGTGGATTTCACATCTGAGTCTCTTAACAAGTCTGCAGGCTAGGTTCCACCACCCACATCCCACAGAAAACTAAGGTATACATGGGGTGCCTGGGTGGCTCAGTTGGTTAAGCCTCCGACTTCGGCCTAGGTCAGATCTCACATTCGTGGGTTCGAGCCCAGTGTCAGGCTCTGTGCTGACATCTAGCTCAGAGCCTGGAGCCTGCTTCCGGTTCTGTGTCTCCTTGTCTCTCTGCCCCTTCCCCTCTCATGCTCTGTCTCTCTCTGTATCAAAAATAAATAAAACATTAAAAATTTTTTTTGAAAACTAAGGTACAAAAGGTGAAGAGGCCCATGTAAGTTGACAGAGTCAATGGCAGAGTCGGGGTACAGAAGCACTTCCCAAAGCGGGAGAGGTTTTCTCCAGGCCTGCATCATTTTCCATCTACCTGTGGTTCCAGCACTGACAGGGCACATAGCACCCAGAAAGGAATAGGGCAAACATGATGCACAGTCCCAGGGGGTTCAACTCCCCAGGTGGGGACTGTTTCAGTGTCTGGTTCAGTGTCTATTATAAATGCTAGATTTCCAGGACCACCTCCCTCCTTGTTATGCCCAGTCCCTCCAGGTTCAGGTGATTGGGACGGGGACACTGGGTCCAGCCTATAAGCCCTCAGTGGCAGTGAGGGGTGTTCTCACCAGGCAGAAGCACTCAGGAGTTGGGCACAACACACATTCTCCTTGGAAGAGCCTGGGTCCAGAGCCACCACATGGAGGGCAGCTAAGCCTCCCCATGTGGAGCAAGGGCTAGGCTCTCTGTCATATGCTAAGCCATGGAGATGAGAGGGAGTTGCTACAGGAAAGCCAAACACATGCTGATGAACACAGTGAGGTAGAATCAAGTACTACATAAAGTTGCATCATGACTTACATGAGAAACAAGAGCAGGGATATTTTCACAGACTGACCTGTCTTGCCATGGAAGGGAAGGGTCAGTCATGGGAAGATGGAGTGGAGACCAGATAGGCAAGGATGATGGCAGGTCCTGTTTGTTAGTGTGCCAGGAATGGTGCAGATTTACAAACATCTGAGAAAAATCCAGTCTCACAACACCTGAAGTTTGGGAGGGGCTGAAAGACTAGAAGGCTGGCCCTGGGCATATGGTTCGTCAGGTGCCAGTCACAGTCCACTTTCACCAGTTTCACATCATGGAACCAGGGGACCTAGTGGAGATGGAACCTTCAAGAATGCCTCTCTGGAGAGGGAACTGCAGAAGGCTGGAGGGGACTGGTGAGCTCTGGACCCAGGGACAGCCAGAGGAGGACATTCCAGGGGATACCCAGCAGGATTGTGAACCATCAAGGTGCAAACAGGAGTGAATGAGGGTGAAAAGATACAGGCTCAGGATGCTGCTGTAAGTCTAGAGAGTCTTGGTTCCTAATGGTTCTCTGGCGGGAAGACTGCTCAGCCAAGGGAGATATAACTCCCCCCCCCGGGGGACATCAGACAATATCCAGAGATACTACCAGCTTCTGTGAGTCCAGGGATGCTGTCCCAGGTCCTGTGATGCACAGGACCACCCCCTAGCAGAGGACGACCCAGTCCCTAGCATGGTCAGGGCTTGCTGGAGACTAGAGTGCAGAGAGAAAGCAGAAGCCCATGTAGGCTACTGAGTAATTCAGACAAAGTGGTGGCTTCAACCAAGGTGACAATAATTGAACTCCCAATGTTCTTAGGATGAATAGCTACCAGGATTTCTGCAGGAGAATTCAAAGTGGAATGAGAGAAGGAGAAGTGAAAGACAACATCAAGGTTTATCAACAGAGCTGTGAAAGAGCCATTTATATGGCAAAAGTGCTAGTTGAGTACCTAGTGAGTCAGAGAAACAGGCATTAAAAAAATACTCCTTCCCTATTGACACTTGCCCTCGAGTGGGAAGGAAGCTGGAAGCTAAGCCCACATACAGTCATTTTTGGTAGCATTAAGCCCTCTTATATTCATTTGATAGGCTGTATCAAGAGGACTTGGGGAGTTTCTCTGAGGAGCTGCATTCTGAATGCCCATTGGTCAGGCAATCTGGCATAAAGACAGGCAAGGCAGGGTGTACAATGGGTGCAAATGCCCAGAGGAGGCAGGAACATGCACGTGTTTGTAGAGCTGCAGGAAGAACAGCATGGCTGGACCATGACTCAGGGGAGTTGGAAGAAGCAGACACTGGACAGGTAGGAAGAGGTGCAGAATCCATGGGTCCTGCGGCTATGGCAGATTTCATTTGCAGCACAACTAGCTGCCATTAGACAATTTAGCTGGTAACCATATTAACTCGCTACTTTAAGGAGGTCTCCAAACTGCCACCAGGGAAGGGACCAAGGGGGCATCAGGGGAAAAATGGAGATGCACCAGGAGACTGAGCAGATGTCTGGCAACAGTGACTCAGGAGACCAGAGGCATGGGGGTTGGG
Source organism: Mungos mungo (assembly GCA_004023785.1). Classification (NCBI taxonomy): domain Eukaryota; kingdom Metazoa; phylum Chordata; class Mammalia; order Carnivora; family Herpestidae; genus Mungos; species Mungos mungo. The sequence continues at coordinate 28,420 of PISW01010926.1, forward strand.
TCTTGGCCAACAGACCCCAGCCAATTCTGTGAGTTTTAACAGCCTTGGTGCTTTGGTGGCACATTGTCAGAGGTGTGCCAGTCAGACTTGAATTAGAATCCAGACCCCACCAGCCTGTGCTGCAGCTAATGCAAAAAAAAAAAAATGTTTGCACCTGACAGATGGTGAAGGCAGTCGTGTGCCCAACCCATAACAGGTGCTATCCTCTGGGGTGGGGATTCAGGTACTGATGTGTGCCCTCTGCTCACCCGCTTTCAGTTAATAAACTCGAGGCCATAAGGTGTTGGATGGGAAGCTGTCAGCAGGTCTGTCTCACTAGAGCCAGATGTCACTGTAGGCTCAGGTGGCTTCTTTGATTCTGCTTAACCTCTGTGCTCATTGACACAGTGTGTGGGGGGGGGGGCACAGCAACCACCTCCAAGGATGTGGGGTGCCCTCCATAGAGGAGCACACTGAAGCAGCTTAGCATCAGACTTCTGCTGAGACCAGGGGTCAGGCAAAGCCAGCTGGGTTTAAAAAGCTGGCTACATGGGGAGACCATGTAGAATCTCTGCATTCAGGCAAAGCCACGGGTCAACATGGCTGAGGGGGTGGTATAATGGTCCTACACTTGCTTCCTCCGCCACCTCCAGTTTTTCTGCTAACAACATGGAGGGCTGTAGGTCTGTAGCAAAATTCACACAGAGCTGAGGATTCCTCCCTCACTTGCAAGGGCCCCTTCTAAGACCCAGTAACTGATTATTGGTCTAGTTTCAATAATTTAAGTTTATATAGGAGAGCACACACACAAGCAGGAGAGAGGTAGAGAGGAGAGAATCCCAAGCAGCCTTCACACAGACACGGGGCTAGATCTCTGTGAGATCATGACCTGAGCTAAAATCAAAAGTTGGGATGCTTCATTGACTGAGCCACCTGGGCGCCTCTAGTTTCAAGGGTTTCCTGAAATTCCTTGAATTTCCCACCAAATTGCATAAACTTCGGTCCCTGAAGCATCCCCACTGGCTGTGGTCTAGACAGTCGGGTGACATTACTCGAGCAAAGACATTTCAATGGCTAAATAGTCATGGCAGTGCTTCTCAGACTTTTCCATGCATCAAGTATCCCTAGGAGTGTCTATTAAAATCGAGTTCATTAAAACCCACCTTCAGTATTTGATGCAGATCCAGACAGGACATGAAGAGGTAGATTTCCAACAAGCTCTGTAAATGATGCTGACGCTGCTGGTCCAGTGTTGTGTGCGTGTGGGTGCACAGAAGCAAGGACGCGAGGATAAGAGAATGAGGAAAAGAAGAGAGAGAGTCAAAGGATGGGGACGGGAGGAGCCACATGAGCGGTGCCCATATTGCCGCTTTATTTCTCACAGGCAAGTAGTTTTACACAGACAGCCACAGGTGTAAACAATCCCGGAAGATTGCCAAAGCTTGAAGCACAATCAACATTCTAATTCACGAAGCATGAAGGTCATTTGTACAATCGCACTCTTCGTACTGGCTCCTTGCTGCTGCTTCCTTTCACAATTTGATAAGGTCCCAATTATGTCAAGCATATGTATAGAAAAGGTACTGCATGGAAACGTGTCAAAATATCAGAGTGTTGGTATTGTATCTGGTGGGATTAGTAAGCGATTATCACTTTTATTTTTATTATTTATAATATTTTTATGGTGGCTCTATAATTCCCATGCAAGACTTGAATAAATGGGAGAGACTGCTATTTTTAAATGCGGTGACTTATAATCAGAAAGTTTTGCTTCCTTGTCTGTAAATTGTCTGGCTCTCAGGGAGAGCTAAGAGCAGTTACCATCTTTGCCCATTAAGAGAACACAAATGAACAATATGTGAAGAAAGAAGCAAACCCCCCCCTCATAACTGAGGCCCCTCAGAGGCCATGATAATGAACAGCCTTGGAAATACACACCTAATGATCCAGAGCCAGGACCAGTGGTCCCCAAACTTTCATCTGTGTGCATGATTGTGTGTACACACTTGCATCTGCTGGATGTTGCTTAGGAAAAGTGAATGCCCATGTGACTCGTGTGTCTTAGGTGGGGCTGCCTTGGGTGATTATGGCCAGGTGCTGGGGTTAAGTCTCCACCCGGGACCTGATGGGTATGCAGCGAGTCTGCACGAGGGTTGTCCTATTAACCTTCCTGGCTTAAAGCTAAGCTTATCTGATCCTCCCCAGTTGGCCCTTTCCAGATCTTCTGCAGACCTAGGAGGATATCTCTGGAAGCCAAAGAGGTGAGTGACATTTTTCTGGTTTTCTGTGGGCTCCTTCTGAGGCTCCCCCAACTCTGGGGAGTTCCCTTGCTGCTAGAGTTTGGGGAGTGGAGGGGGTTAGCTGAGAGAAGGTGGGTAGCAAGGCTGGGCTCTTTGGGGGAGCAGGTAGAGAGTGGGAGCCCTGGTCTCTGTGAGGGCTGCAGGGATAGACAACAATGGATAGGTGAGGAAGGAAAGCCCAGAGACAGTGGAGCTGGATGAAATCTTCTTAACACTGGCCAGCTCCACATTCTCTGGGCTGCTCTGGGAGAGAGAGGACTGCTGCTTGTGTCTGGAAACTGCTGTGCCAGGAACAGCCATGGCCTCCCAGGTCACAACTCAACCCGTGAGACACAGACACATGTGTCCCAGATCTTGTGGCACCTTGTTCCCCCTCATGTTCACCTCATGGAATTGGGGTGTCCTCTCCAGCAGATCTTCAGAAAGATGGTGTGCTGGGATGTCTGTCTGGAAGGAATGTGAAGAAGGACTGGGTCCCCACCAGCATGCAGAAGCCCTGTTGGGGGAAAGAGAGGGACCCGGGCAGGAAACTGGGTAGGAGCCCATCTCCTCTTAGGTTGAGGTAGACAATGTGCTTCCTGTCTGTCTGCCAATATGGAGAAGTTTGGGAAAACTTGAATAAAGGATGACTTTTCATGTTTTCAGACTGCATGCTGTCACACCATGGGGGGACAAGTGCTGGTGTCCCTGGACCTGAGTGAGTGACAGTCACCCGAACCCCAGGGCAAAGCCTTGCTGGCAACTTGCCATGTGCCCTAAACTAAGTCATCTGGGCAGACAATTTTACACCTGGCAGATGTGTTGCAGGAGCCTCCTGGGATATAACACTAACCCTAGCCACGGATCTACATTTCACCCTAACCCTAGGCCAACCCCCGAGACTCCCCGACCCCTTTCAGCTGAACCAGCCTCGCGCATCAGCCCTCACTTCAATCCTCAAGGGATATTACAGGACTGGTGTTGCTTCAGCCCTGGAGACGCCCCTGAGTGGAACCCTAACCCTAGCAGGGGTTTTGTCCCCCATGGGGTCACAAGACCCGGGTTTGGGATAATCTGGGGCCCCGTGCCCAGGAGTTCTGTAGGGTGAATCAGCATGACATAGAGAGCATCAACATGCCATATCTTCAGCCTGCATGCTGCCACACCATGGAGGACGGAGGTCCCAGTGTCCCTGGACCTGAGCACGAGAAGGTCCCCTGAGCCCCAGGGCAACTCCCAGCAGGCACCTTGCCATGTGCACTCAATTCACCCCTCTGGACAGATGTTTCTCTGCCTAGCGATTCCATTGCTTGAGCCTCCTTGGTCTAACCCTAACCCTAGCTACAGACCTAGAGCTCAACCTAACCATGAGCCGACCCCTGTCGCTCTCTGCCACCTTTCAGCTGAGCCAGCCTTGTGCATTAGCCCTCACTTCAGTCCTCAAGGGAGATCACGGGACTGGTGTTGCTTCTGCCCTGGAGACTCCCCAGGGTAGAACCTAACCCTAGCCGGGGCTCTGTCCCCCATGGGGCCCCAAGTCCCAGGCCCGAGAAATGCTCAAGACCTCGGCCCAGAAGTTGTGCAGGATGATTGGCTTGAAGAACTGAACACCACTTACCATTTCTTTAATCAACAACCTGTCGGTGCATTGGGGATGGAGGTCCCGGCTTCCCTGGACCTGAGGAGAGATGGTCCCCTGACCCAAGGGCAAAGCCCTGCTGGCAACTTGCCATGCGCCCTAAACTCAGCCCTCTGTGCAAATGCTTTTCTGCCTGGCAGATGGGTTGCTGGAGCCTCCTGGGATCTAACCCTATCCCTAGCCATGGATCTACATCTAAACCTAACCCTGAGTCGACGCCCGAGTCTCCCCCGCCCCTTTCAGCTGAACCAGGTTCACGCATCAGCCCTCAATTCAGTCCTCAAGGTAGATCACGGGACTGGTGTTGCTTCTGACTTGGCAACTCCGCTGGGTGGAATCCTAACCCTAGCTTGGGCTCTGTCCCCCTTGGGGCCACATGCCCAGGGATCTGGAAAAGCTCGGGCCCCTAGCCCAGATGTGTAGCAGGGTGAATCAGCAAGACATAGAGAGCAAGACCACGCCATGTTTTCAGACTGCATGCTGTCACACTGTGGGGGACAGAAGTAATGGTGTCCCTGGACTTAGTGAGAGATGGTCCCCCGAAACCCAGGACAACGCCCTGCAGGAAACATGCCATGCACCCTAAACACAGCCCTCTGGGCAGATGCTTTTTCACCTGGTGGATCAGTGGCTAGAGCCTCCTGGGATCTATCCCTAATCCTAGCCACGGATCTAGAGCTCTACCTAACCCTAAGCTGACTCCCATGGCTCCTGCCACCTTGAAACTGAGCTAAGGCTGCACATTGGCCCTCCCTTTAGTCCTCAAGTGAGATCATGGGACTGGTGTTGCTTCAGCCCTGGCGACTGCCCTGGGTGGGACCCTAACCCTAGCCAGGGTTTTGTCTCCCATGGGGCCACGAGCCCCGGGTTTGGGAAAACCTGGGGCCCATGCCCAAAATTTCTATAGGGTGAATCGTCATGACATAGAGAGCAACATGTCATGTCTTCAGCCTGCATGCTGTCCCACCATGGGGGACGGAGGTCCCAGTGTCCCTGGAACTGAGCGAAGGGCAGGTCCCTTGAACCCCAGAGCAACTCCTGGCCAGCACCTTGCCATGTACACTCAATTCACCCCTCTGGTCACATGCTTCTCTGCCTGGTGATTCTGTTGCTTCAGCCTCCTGGGATCTAACCCTAACCCTAGCTGTGGTTAAAGAGCTCAACCTAAACCTGAGCTGACCCCTGTCGCACTTTGCCACCATTAAGCTCAGCAAGCCTCATGCATCACCCCTCACTTCAATCCTCAAGGGATATCACTGGACTTGTGTTGCTTCTGCCCTGGCGACTCCCCTGGGTGGAACCCTAACCCTAGCAGGAGCTCTGACCCCCAAGTTGCCCCAAGGCCCAGGTCCGGGAAATGCTCAAGACCTGGGCCCATAAGTGGTGCAGCATGAAATGGTGTGAAGTACGGAGCACCACTTTGCCATGTATTCAGCCTCAATGCTGTCATAGCAAGAGGGACAAAGGTCCCAGTGTCCCTGGACCTGAGCGAGAGAAGATCCCCCGAAACCCAGGGCAAAGCCTTGCCAGCAACTTGCCATGTGCCCTAAACTCAGCCCTCTGGGCAGAGATTTTTCCACCTGGTGGATGAATTGCTGGAGCCTCCTGGAATCTAACCCTATCCGTAGCCACAGTAATACATCTCACCCTAAACTTAATCTGACCCCGGAGACTCCACGCCCCCTTTCAGATGAACCAGCCCCGTGTATTGGCCTTCACCTCAGTCCTCAAGGGAGATCAAGGGACTGGTGTTGCATTGACCCTGGTGACTCCCCAGGTTAGAATCCTAGCCGTAGCTTGGGTTCTGTCCCTAATCGGGTCACATGACCTGGGTTCGGGAAAATCTAGGGCCCCATGCCCAGAGGTTGTGCAGGGTGAATCAGAGTGACATAGAGAGCACCAACTTGCCATGTTTTCAGTCCACATGCTGTCACACCATGGGGGATGAGGTCCCAGTGTCCCTGGACCTGAGCCAGAGAAAAACCCTGGAATTCAGGGCAATACCCTGCCGGCACCTTGCCATGCACACTCAACTCAGTCCTCTGGGCAGATGCTTCTCAGCCTGATGGATCCATTGCTGGAGCCTCATGGGCAGTAGCCCTAATCCTAATCGCAGATGTACAGCTCAGCCAAACACTCAGCCGAACCTGTCTCTCCACGCCACTTTTCAGCTGAGCCAATCCCAAGCATCAGCCATCACTTCAGTCCTCAAGGGAGATCATGGGACTGGTGTTGCTTCTGCACTGGCGACTCCCATGGGTGGAAACCTAACCCTAGCTGGGGCTCTGTACCCCATGGCGCCCTGAGCTCCAGGATCTGGAAAAGCACAAGCCCGGGGCCCAGTAGTGATGCAGGGTGAATTGGCATGAAGTACAAAGCACCACCTTGCCATGTATCAGTTCGCAAACTGTCCCACCGTGGGGGACGGAAGTCCTGGTGTCCTTGGGCCTGAGTGAGAGACAGTCCCCCAGAACTCAGGGCAATGCCCGGCTGATATTTTGCCATGCACCGTAAACTCTGTTCTCTGGGGGACCCTGATCCTCCTGACAGATCCGTTGCCAGAGCCTCCTGGGATCTAAACCTAACTCTAGGTATGGATCGACTGCACACCTTAACCCTAATCTGAGCCCCTTGAATCCTTGCCACCTTTCAACTGAGCAAGGCCCATGCAACGGCTTTCAATTCAGTCCTCAAGGGAGATCACGGGACTGGTGTTGCTTCTGCCCTGGCGACTACCCTGGGTGGAACCCTAACCCTAGCCTGGGCTCTGTCCTCCATGGGGCCACATACACAGGGATCTGGAAAAGCTGGGGCTGCTAGCCTAAATGTGATGAGGGTGAATCGGCGTGACATAGTGAGCATGACCAGGTCATGTTTCCAGACTGCATGCTGTTACACTGTGGGGGACAGAAGTCCCAGTGTCCCTGGACCTGAGTGAGTGATGGTCCCCCAAAACCGAGGGCAACACCCTGCCGGCAACTTGCCAAGCGCCCTAAATACAGCCCTCTGGGCAGATGCTTTTCCGCCTAGCGGATTGGTTGCAAGAGTCTCCTGGGATCTAACCCTAACCTTAGCCATGGATCTACAGCTCTGCCTAACCCTAAGCTGACCTCCATGGCTCCCACCACATTTTATCTGAGCCAGGCCTGTGCATCGTCCCTTACATTAGTCCTTAAGGGAGATCACCTGACTGGTGTTGCTTTAGCCCCGGTGACTCCCCTGGGTAAAACCAGTTAACCCTTGGCTTGGTTCTGTTTCCAATGGGGCCACGAGGCATGGTTTCAAGAAAACCTGGGTCCCCATGCCCAGACGTTCTGCAGGGAGAATCGGCATCACATAGAGAGCACCAACGTGCCATGTTTTCAACACGAATGCTGTCACACCATGGGGGATGGAGGTCCCGGTGTCCCTCGACCTGAGCAAGAGAAGGTCCCCAGAAACCCAGGGGAAAGCCCTGCCGGCAACTTGCCATGCGCCCTAAACTCAGGCCATGGGAAGACGCTTCTCCTTCTGGTGGATCAGTTGCTGAGCCTCCTGGGATCTAATCCTAACCCTAGCCAGGGATCTACAACTCACTCTAACCCTTGGCCCACCCCTGAGACTCCCCACCACCTTTCAGCAGAGCCAGGCCAGCACATGCGTCCTTACTTCAGTTATCAAGGGAGATCACAGGACTCATGTTGCTTCTGCCCTGGCGATACCCCTGGGTGGAACCCTAACCCTAGCCGTGGCACTGTCCCCTATGGGGCCCCAGTCCCGGGTTCAGGAAAAGCTGGGGCTCCAGGCCCAGAAGTTGTGCAGGGTAAATCGGCGTGACCTAGAGAGCACCAACATGCCATGGCTTTAGCCTGCATGCTGTCTCAGCGTGGGGGACTGATGTACCTGTGTCCCTGGACCTGGGCGAGGGATGGTCCCCTGAAACCCAGGGCAAATCCCTGCCGGCAAATTGCAATGCACCCTTAATTCAGACCTCTGGGCAGATGCACATGCACCTGGCAGATTAGTTTCTGGAGGCTCCTGGAAACTTAACCCTAACTGGAGCCATGGATCTACAGCTCACCCTAACCCTACACCGACCTCCTAGGCTCCCTGAAACCTTTCAGCTGAGCCAGCCCCATGCATCGGCCCATACATCAGTCCTCAAGGGAGATCATGGGGCTGATGTTGCTTAGCCCCTGGCAACTGCCCTGGGTGAAACTCTAACCGTAGCCAGGGCTCTGTCCCCCATGGGGTCCCGAGTCCAAGGTCCGGGAAAAGCTCAAGACCTGGGCCCAGAATTGCTTAAGGGTGAATTGGCGTTAAGTTTGGTGCACCACCTTCCTATGACTTCAGCCTGCATGCTGTCGCAGCGTGAGGTACATAGGCCCCTGTGTCCATGGACCTGAGCGAGAGACAGATAGTCCCCCGAAACCCAGGGCAAAGCCCTGCCAGAAACTTGCCATGTGCTTTAAACTCAGCACTCTGGGAAGAAAATTTTCCACCTGACAGATCGGTTGCTGGAGCCTCCTGGGATCTAGCCCTAACCCTAGCCACGAATCTGCATCTCACCCTAACCCTAAGCCGACCCCCGGGACTCCCCGTCCCCTTTCACCCAAACCAGCTGCACGCATCGACCCTCACTTCAGTCCTCAAGGGAGATCACGGGACTCATGTTGCTTCTGCTGTGGCGACTCCCTTGGGTGGAACCCTAACCTTAGCCTGGTCTCTGTCCCCCAAGGGACCCTGAGTCCAGGTCCGGGAAATGCACAGGAACTCGGCCCAGAAATCTGCCAGGTTGAATCTGTGTGAAGAACGGAGCACCATCTTGCCATGTCTTCAGTCTGCATGCTGACGCAGTGTTAAGGACTGAGGTCCCAGTGTCCATCGACCAGAGCTAGAGACTGTCCCCCAAATCCCAGTGCAAAGCCCTTCAGGCAACAAGCCATGCGCTGGAAACTCACCCATGGGCAGATGCCTTTCCGCCTGGCAGATCGGTTGCTGGAGCCTCCTGGGATCTAACCTTAACCCTAGCCACGATTCTGCAGCTGACCCTAACCCTAAGCCAACCCCCATGACTCCCTGCCACCTTTCAGCTGAGCCAGCCCCGTACATCAGCCCTCACTTCAGTCCTCAATGGAGATCACGGGACTTGTGTTGCTTCTGCCTTGGTGACTCCCCTGGTTGGAACCCTAACCCTAGCCTGGACTCTGTTCCCCATGGGGCCCCAAGTTCCAGGTCCAGTAAAAGCTCAAGACCTGGGACCAGAAGTGGTATAGGGTGAATCGACGTGAAGTAAGGAGAACCACCTTGCTATGTCTTCAGCCTGCATGCTGTCCCAGAATTGAGGGAAGAGGTCCCGGTGACCCTGGACCTGAGCGATGACACAGTCCCCCTAACCCCAGGGCAAAGCCCTGCCGGAAACTTGCCAGGCGCCTTAAACTCAGCCTTCTGGGCAGATGCTTTTCTGGCTAGCAGATCAGTCACTGGAGCCTCCTGGGATCCAACCCTAACCTTAGCCATGGATCTGCAGCTGACCCTAACCCTAAGCCGACCCCCATGACTTCCCGCCACCTTTCAGCCGAGCCAGCCCCAAGCATCAGCCATCACTTCAGTCCTCAAGGGAGATCACAAGACTAGTGTTGCTTCTGCCCTGGCGACTCCCCTGGTTGGATCCCTAACCCTAGCCAGGGCTCTGTTTCACATGGGGCACAAATCCCAGGTTGGGGAAAAGCTTAAGACCTCGGCCCAGAAGCAGTGCAGGGTGAATTGGCCTGAAATATGGAGCACCACCGTTCTATGTTTTCAGCCAGCATGCTGTCACAGCCTGGGGCACGGAGGTCCCGGTGTCTCTGGACCTGAGCTAGAGATGGTCCCCCGAAACCCAGGGTAAAGCCCTGATGGCAACTTTCCATGTGTCATAAACTCAGTCCTCTGGGCAGACGCTTATCCTCCTGGTGGATCAGTTGCTGGAGCCTCCTGGGATCTAATCCTAACCCTAGCCATGGATTTGCAGCTCACCCTAACCCTAAGCCAACCACCGAGTGTCACGGCCTCCTTTCAGCTGAGTCAGCCCCATGAGATGGCCCTCACTTCAGTCCTCAAGAGAGATCATGGGAATTGGGTTGCTTCTATCCTGGCCTCTCCCCTGGATGGAACACTAAACCTAGGCTGGGCTCTGTCCCCCATGACGTCCCGAGTCCTAAGTCTGGGAAAAGCTCGAGACCTGGGCCTAGATGTCTGCCAGGGTGAATCGGAGTGACAAATGGAGCACCACCTTGCCATGTCTTCCGTCTGAATGCTGTCCCAGCATGGGGGGACAGAGGTCCCGGTATCGGTCAACATGAATGAGAGATGGCCCCCTGCATATCAGTGCAATGCCCTGCTGGCAAATTGCCATGGGCCCTAAACTCAGCCCTCTGGGCAAATGCTTTTCTGCCTGGCGGATCGGTTGCTGAAGCCCCCTGGGGTCTAACCCTAACCCTAGGCATGGATCTACAACTCACCCTAGCCCTAGGCCCACCCCTGAGGCACCCTGCCACCTTTCAGCTGAGCCAGCCCTGTGCATCGGCCCTCACTTCAGTCCTCAAGGGAGATCACGGGACTGGTGTTGCCTCTGCCCTCGCGACTCCACTGGGTGGGACCGTAATTCTAGCTGGGGCTCTGTACCCCCATGGTGCCCCAAGCCCCAGGATCTGGAAAAGCACAAGCCCGGGGCCCAATCGTCATGCAGAATGAATCGGCGTGAAGTATGGAGCACCAGCTTGCCATGTTATCAGCCCACATGCTGTCCCACCGTGGGGGACAGAAGTCCTGGTGTCCTCGGGCCTGTGTGAGAAGAGGTCCCCCAGACCCCAAGGCAATGCCCGGCTGACATTTTGTCTTGCACCGTAAACTCAGTTCTCTGGGCAGATGCTGATCTGCCTGGCAGGTCCATTGCCAGAGCCTCCTGGGATCTAACCCTAACCCTGGGCAGGGATCAACAGCTCACACTAAAGCTAAGCCGACCCCCGTAGCACCCCGCCAGCTTTCATCTGAGCAAGGCCCATGCATCTGCCCTCAATTCAGTCCTCAAGAGAGATCAGAGGAGTGGTGTTGCTTCTGCCCTGGTGACTCCCATGTGTGGAACACTAACCCTATAGCCTTCTCTCTGTTTTCCATGGGGCCCCAGAATCAGGTTCAAGAGAAGCTGGGGCCCCAGGTCCAGAGGTGGTGCAGGGTGAATAGGCATGACATAGAGTACACCAACTAGCCATGTTTAAGTCCACATGCTGCTACACCATGTTGGTCAGATGTCCCAGTGTACCCGGGCCTGAGTGAGGGATGGTTCCCTGAACCCAAGAATAAAGCCCAGCTGGCACATTGCCATGGGCCCACAACTCAGCCATCTGGAGAAACGCTTCTCTGCCGGGCAGATTTGTTGGTGGATCCTCCTGGGTCTTACCGTAACCCTAGACTAGGATCCTCAGCTCACCCTGACCCTAAGCGAACCCCCATGACTCCCTGCCACCTTGCAACTGAGCCAACCGCATGCCTCGGCCCTCACTTGAATCCTCAAGGGAGATCATGGGACTGGTGTTTCTCTGCCCTGGCGACTCCCCTGGGTGGAGCCGTAACCCTAGCCTGGGCTCTGTCCCCCATGGGGCCACATGCCCAGGGATCTGGAAAACCTCGGGCCCCTAGCCCAGATGTGGTGCAGGGAGAATCAGCGTGACATAGAGAGCAAACCAGGCCATGTTTTCACATCTCATGCTGTCACACCATGGGGGACAGAGGTCCCGGTGTCCCTGGACCTGAGTGAGAGACGGTCCCCCGAAACCCTGGGCAATGCCCTGCAGGCAACATGCCATGTGCCCTAAACACAGCCCTCTGGGCAGACGCATTTCAGCCTGGCTGATCGGTTGCTGGAGTCTCCTGGGATCTAACCCTAACCTTAGCCATGGATCTATAGCTCTACCTAACCCTAAGCCAACCCTCATGGCTCCCGCCACCTTTTACCTAAGCCAGTACTTCACATCAGCCCTCAAATCAGTCCTCAAAGAGATCACAGGTCTGGAGTTGCTTCTATCCAGGCCACTCTCCTGGGTGGATCCCTAACCCTAGCCTGCACTCTTTCCCCCATGACACCCGAGTCTTAGGTCTGGGAAAAGCTCAAGACCTGGGCCTAGATGTCTGTCAAGGCGAATTGGTGTGACAAATGGAGCACCACCTTGCCATGTCTTCCGTCTGAATGCTGTCCCAGCATGAGGGACAGAGGTCCCGGTGTCGGTCAACATGAGCGAGAGATGGCCCCCCGCATATCAGTGTAATGCCCTGCCGGCAAATTGCCATGGGCCCTAAACTCAGTCCTTGGGCAAATGCTTTTCTGCCTAACGGATCGGTTGCTGGGACCTCCTGGGATCTAACCCTAACCCTAGCTCACCCTAACCTGAAAACGACCCCTGTCTCTCCGTACCACCTTTCAGCTTAGCCAGTCCAGTGCATCAGCCATCACTTCAGTCCCCAAGGGAAATCACTGGACTTGTGGTGTTTCGACCCTGGCAACTCCCCTGGGTTCTGTCCCCCATTGTGTCCTGAGCCCCAGGATCTGGAGAAGCTCAGGCCCCAGGCTCAGAATGGTGCAGGGTAAATTGTTTGACATAGAGAGCAAAACCAGGTCATGTTTTCAACCCGCTTCCTGTCACACCATGGGGGATGGAGGTCCCAGTGTCCCTGGACCTGAACGAGAGATAGTATCCTATATCCCAGTTCAAGGCACTGCTGGCAACTTGCCATGCGCCCTAAACTCACCTCTCCTGGCAGACGCCTTTCCACCTGGCAGATGTGTTGCTGGAGCCTCCTAGGATCTAACCCTAACCCTAGCCATGGATCTACATCTCATCCTAACCCTAAGCCGACCCCAAAGTCTCCCTGGCCCCCAAGTCTCCCCACCCCCTTTCAGCTGAACCAGCCCCGTACATTGGCCCTCACCTCAGTCCTCAAGGGAGATAATGGGACTGGTGTTGCTTCTGCTGTGGTGACTCCCTTGGGTGGAACCTTCACCCTAGCCTAGTCTCTGTCCCCCAAGGGACCCTGAGTCCAGGTCCGGGAAATGCACAGGAACTCTGCCCAGAAATCTGCCAGGTTAAATCTGTGTGAGAACGGAGCACCACTTTGCCATGTCTTCATTCTGCATGCTGATGCAGTGTTAAGGACTGAGGTCCCAGTGTCCGTCAATCAGAGAGAGAGATTGTCCCCTGAATCCCTGTGCAAAGCCCTTCAGGCAACATGATATGTGCCAGAAACTCAGCCCATGGGCAGATAACTTTCCGCCTGGCAGATCAGTTGCTGGAGCCTCCTAGGATCTAACCTTAACCCTAGCCACAGATCTAAAGCTGACCGTAAACCTAGCCAACACCTATGACTCCCTGCCACCTTTCAGCTGAGCCAGCCCCGTACATTGACCCTCACTTCAGTCCTCAAGGGAGATCACGAGACTGGTGTTGCTTCTGCCCTGACGACTCCCCTGGTTGGAACCCTAACCCTAGCCTGGACTCTGTTCCCCATGGGGCCCCAAGTTCCAGGTCCAGTAAAAGCTCAAGACCTGGGACCAGAAGTGGTATAGGGTGAATCGACGTGAAGTAAGGAGAACCACCTTGCTATGTCTTCAGCCTGCATGCTGTCCCAGCATTGAGGGAAGAGGTCCCGGTGACCCTGGACCTGAGCGATGACACAGTCCCCCTAACCCCAGGGCAAAGCCCTGCCGGAAACTTGCCAGGCGCCTTAAACTCAGCCTTCTGGGCAGATGCTTTTCTGGCTAGCAGATCAGTCGCTGGAGCCTCCTGGGATCCAACCCTAACCTTAGCCATGGATCTGCAGCTGACCCTAACCCTAAGCCGACCCCCATGACTTCCCACCACCTTTCAGCTGAGCCAGCCCCAAGCATCAGCCATCACTTCAGTCCTCAAGGGAGATCACAAGACTAGTGTTGCTTCTGCCCTGGCAACTCCCCTGGTTGGAACCCTAACCCTAGCCTGGGCTCTGTTCCCCATGGGGCCCAAAGTTCCAGGTCCGGGGAAAGCATAAGACCTGGGCACAAATGTGGTGCATAGCAAATCATAGTGAAGGACGGAGAACCACTTGGAGACGAATTCAGCCTGCATGCTTTTGCTGCATTGAGGACAGAGATCCTGGTGTCCCTATCCCTGAGCAAGAGAGAGTCCCCTAAGCAAGACGACCCACCACTTTTCAGCTGAGCCAGCCCCATGCATCAGCCTTCACAGCAGAAAAATGAGATCACGGGACTGGTGTTTCTCTTCAACTGGTGACTCCCCAGGGTGGAACCTTAGTTTTTGTCGTTCCTCTGTCCCCCATGTGGCCCCGAGCCCCAGCTCCGGGAAAAGCTCAATACCTGGGCCCAAAAGTAGTGCAGAGTGAATCAGGTTGAAGTACAGAACACCACTTTGACACGTATTCTGCCTCCAATCCTTCACAGCCTTGGGAACAGAGATCCAGGTAACCCTGGTCCTAAGCAAGAGATAGTCCCATAAGCAAGACTTCCCACCACCTCTCAGCTGAGCCAACCCCAGGAATCAGCCTTCACATCAGTCCTCAAATGAGATCATGGGACTGGTGTTTCTTGTCACCTGGTGACTCCCCTGGGTGGAACCCTAACCCTTGCCGTGCCTCTGTCCCCCATGAGGCACCGAGTCCCAGCTCCGAAAAAAGCTCTAGACCTGGGCCCAAATGTGGTGCAGAGTGAATCGGAATGAACTACGGAGCACCACTCTGACAAGTGTTCAGCCTGCATGCTTTTGCAACATTGGGGACAGAGATCCCAGTGTCCCTGGTCCTGAGCAAGAGACCATTCCATAAACAAGATTCCTACCACTTTTAAGCTGAGCCAGCCCCATGCATCAGCCTTCACATCACTCTTTAAATGAGATCACAGGACTGATGTTTCTTATTACCCGGTGACTCCCCAAGGTGGAAGCCTAACCCTTGCCGTGCATATGTCCCCCATGTGGCCCCGTGTCCCAGCTCCAGGAAAAGCTCAATACCTGGGCCCAAATGTGGTAGAGAGTGAATCGGCATGAGGTACGGAACACCACTTTGACACGTATTCAGCCTGCATGCTGTCACAGCCTGGGGGACAGAGATCCCAGTGTCCCTGGACCTGAGCAAGAAACTGTCCCCTACCCAAGACTACACTCAAACTTTCAGCTGAGCCAGCCCCACGCATCACCCTTCACATCAGTCCTCAAATGAAATCACTGGGCTGGTGTTGCTTCCTCACTGGAGATTCCCCTGGGTGTTATTCTAACCGTTGCAGTGGCTCTGTCCCCCTTGTGGCCAGAGTTCGATCTCTGGGAAAAGCTCAAGGCCTTGGCCCAAATGTGGCGCAGAGTGAATCGGCGTGAAGTACTGAGCACCAATTTGACATGTATCCAGCCTGCAAGCTGTCACAGAGATCCCGGTGTCCCTGGACCTATGCAAGGGACAGTCTCCTTGCAAGGCCTCCCAAAGCCTTTCCACTGAACCAGCCCAATGCATCAGCCATCACATAAGTCCTCAAATGAGATCACGAGACTGGTGTTGCTTCTGCACTGGTGATTCCTCTGGGTGTAATTCTAACCCTTGCCGGCGTTCTGTCCCCCATGGGGCCCCAGGTCCCAGCTCCAGGAAAAGCTCAAGACCTGGACCCATATATGGTGCAGAGTGAATCAGCGTGAAGTATGGAGCACCACTTTGACACGTATTCACCCTGCATGCTGTCACATGATGGGGCACAGATATCCCGGTGTTTCTGGACCTAAGCAAGAGACAGTCCCTTACACCCGAATTCCCACAGCCTTTCAGGTGAGAGAGCCACAGGCAAAGTTCTTCACATCAGTCCTCAAATGAAATCACGGGTCTGGTGTTTCTTGTCAACTGGTGACTCCCCTGAGTGGAACCCTAACTCTTGCCGTGCCTCTGTCCCCCACGTGACCCCAAGTCCCATCCCTGGGAAAAGCTCAAGACCTGGGCCCAAATGTGGTGCAGAGTGAATTGGTGTGAACTACGGAGCACCACTTTGACACGTATTCAAGCCTGCATGCTGTCGCAGCATGGGGGACAGAGATCCCGATATCCCTGGACCTGAGCAAGAAACGATCCCCTACCGAAGACTACACGAAAACTTTCAGCTGAGCCAACCACACAAATCGCCCTTCATTCAGTCCTCAAATGAGATCACAGGATTTGCGTTTCTTCGGCACTGGAGATTCCTCTGTGTGTAATTCTAACCCTTGCCAAGACTCTGGCCGCATTGTGGCCCCAAATCACAGTTCCGGGAAAAGCTCAAGACCTGGGTGCAAATGTGGTGCACAGGGAATCTGCGTGAAGTATGGAGCACCACACTGACATGAATTCAGTCTGCATGCTATCACATCACTGGGGACTGAGATCCAAGTGTCTTTGGTCCAGAGCAAGAGACAGTCCCATACGCAAGGCTTCAAAACACCTTCAGGTGAGAAAGCCCCATGCATGAGCCTTCCCATCAGTCCTCAAATTAGATAACGGGACTGCTGTTGCTTCTGCACTGTGATTCCTATGGGTGTAATTCTAAGCCTTGCCGGGACTCTGCCCCCTATGGGGCCCCGAGACCTATCTCCGGAAATAGTTCAAGACATGGGCCCAAATGTGGTGCAGAGTGAATCAGCGTGAAGTACAGAGCACCACATTGACCCATAGTCAGCTTCCATGCATTGCAGCATTGGGGACAGAGATCTCGGTGTCCCCATTCCTGAGCAAGAGAGAGTCCAAATGCAAGACCCCACCTTTCAGCTGACCCAGCCCAACGCATTGGCCTTCACATCAGTCTTCATATGAGATCACGGGATTTGTGTTACTTCTGCACTGGTGATTCCCCTGAGTGTAATTTTAACCCTTGCCGGGATCTGTCCCCGATGGGGCCCCAAGTCCAGCTCCAGGAAAAGCTCAAGACCTGGGCCCAAATATGGTGCAGAGTGAATTGACATGAAGTATGGAGCAACACTTTGAAACGTACTCAGCCTACATGCTGTTGCAGCATGGGGAACAGATCCTGGTGTCCCGGAACCTGAGTAAGAAATGGCCACTTACCCAAGACAACAGGAAAATTTTCACCTGAGCCAGCCCCACGCATCACCCTCCACATCAGTCTTAAAATGATTTCATGGACTGGTGTTGCTTCTGCATTGGTGATTCCGCTGGGTGTAATTCTAACCCTTGCCGGGGCTCTCTCCCCCATGGGACCCTGAGTCCTAGCTCCAAGAAAAGCTCAAGACCTGGGCCCAAATGTGGTGCAGAGTGAATCAGCGTGAAGTATAGAGCACCACATTGACAGTTATTCAGCCTGCTTGCAACTGCAGCATGGGGGCAGAGAACTCGGTGTCCCTGGTCCTGAGCAAGGAAGAGTCTCCAACCCGAGACTTCCCAGCACCTTTCAGCTGAACCAGCGCAACTCATTGGCCTTCCCATAAGTCCTCAAATGAGATCATGAGACTGCGGATAGTTCAGCACTGGTGATTCCTCTGGGAGGAATTCTAACCCTTGCCAGGGTCTGTCCCCCATGGCGCCACGAGTCCCATCTCCGGAAAAGTTTAGAACCTAGGCCCAAATGTTGAGCAGAGTGAATCGACGTGAAGTACGGAGCACGTCATTGACACGTATTCAACCTGCATGCTTTTGCAGCAATGGGGACAGAGATCTAGGTGTATCTGGTCCTGAGCAAGGGAGAGTCCCCAACCCAAGACTTCCCACCACATTTCAGCTGAGCCAGCTAACTATTTGACCTTCACATACGTCCTCAAAAGAGATCGCGGGACTGGTGTTAATTCTGCACAGAATATTACCCTGGTTGTAATTCAAACCGTTGCACTGGCTCTGTCCCCTTTGGGTCCAGAGTCCGAGCTCCGGGAAACACTCAAGACCAGGGATCAAATGTGGTGCAGAGTGATTTGGCTTGAAGTACAGAACAGCACTTTGACACGTATTCAGACTACATGCTGATGGAGCATGGGATATATAGATCCTGGTGTCCTTCTACCTGAGCAAGAAAAAGTCCCCTACCCAAGACTCCACAAAAATTTTAAGCTGAGGCAGCAGGAGTCATCACCCTTCACTACAGTCCCCAGATGAGATCACGAGACTGCTGTTGCTTCAGCACTGCTGATTCCTCTGGGAGGGATTCTAACCCTTGCCGGGATCTGTCCCCCATGGGGCCACAAGTCCCACATCCTGGAAAGGTTCAGAACCTAAACCCAAATGCGGTGCAGAGTGAATCGGCATGAAGTACAACTCACGTCATTGACACCTATTCAACCTGCATGCTTTTACAGCAATAGAGACAAAGATCTCTGTGTCCTTGGTTTTGAGCAAGGAAGAGTCTCCAACACGAGACTTCCCAGCACCATTCAGCTTAGCCAGTGCAACTCATTGGCCTTTCATAAGTCCTCAATTGAGATCATGAGACTGCGGATAGTTCAGCACTGGTGATTCCTCTGGGAGGAATTCTAACCCTTGCTGGGGTGTTACCCACACAGGGCCACGACTCCCATTTTCTGGAAAATTCAAGACCTAGGCCCAAATGTGGTGCAGAGTGAATCAGCGTGAAGTACAAGGCACGTCATTGACACCTATACAACCTGCATGCATTTGCAGCAATGGGGACAGATATCTCCATGTCCTGTGTCTGTCTTCTTGACTGCACTTCCCACCACCTTTCAACTGTGCCAGTTGAACCCATTGCTGTTCAAATCCATCTCCCAGGAAGATCGCAAGAAAGGTGTTAGTTCTGCTCTTTTTATGCCCTGGGTGTTTTGATGACCTTTGCACTGACTCTGTCACCACCTTGGTACCAGTGTCCCATCTCCAAGAAAACGTACGAATTGGGCCTAAATGTGCTGCGGAGTGAATCCTCGTGTAGTATGAAGCAACAAATGCACACTTACTCAACCGGCATGTGTTTGCCACCTTGGGGACAGAGATACCGATGTCCCTTCTCGAGAGCAAGAATGGGACTTCTGGATGGGACTTCCCGCCACGTTCCAATGTGCCAGTTGCACGCAGTGCTTTTCAATACATCTTCAAAGAAGATAGTGGGACAGGTCTTAGTTGTGCTCTTTTTACTGCCCTGGGTGTTTTGATGACCTTTGCGCTGACTCGGTCACCACCTTGGTACCCAGTGTCCCATCTCCAGGAAAACATATGAATGGGGTC
>PISW01010927.1:0-45084 GCA_004023785.1 Mungos mungo
CCCAATCATTGTTTAGTAGGGTGGTATTTAGCCTCCACATTTTTGGAGGTTTTCCAGACTTTTTCTGTGATTTATTTTAAGCTTTATAGCATTGTCATCTGAAAATGTGCATGGTATGATCTCAATTCATTTGTATTTATAGAGGGCTGTTTTATGACCCAGTATGTGATCAATCTTGGAGAAGGGCCATGCACACTCGAGAAGAAGGTGAGTTCCCTAGCTTCAGGATGCAGAGTTCTAAATATATCTATTAATTCCATCTGTTCCAATGTGCCGCTCAGGTCCATTGTTTCTTTAGTGATTTTCTGTCTGGTTGACCTATCCATTGCTGTAAGTGGAGTATTAATATCTCCTGTGATCTGGGGCGCCTCGGTGGCTCAGTTTGTTAAACGTCCGGCTTCGGCTCAGGTCACGATCTCATGGTTCGTGGGTTGGAGCCCCGTGTCGGGCTCTGTGCTGACAGCTAGCTCAGAGCCTGGAGCCTGCTTCAGATTCTGTACCTTCCTCTCTCTGTGACCCTCCCCTGCTCATGCTATCTCTCTCTGTCTTTCAAAAATAAATAAAAAAACATTAAAAAAAATTAAAAAGAATCTCCTGTGATAAGCACATTCTTATCAATAAGGTTGTTTCTGTTTGTGATTAATTGTCTTATGTATTTGGGTGCTCCCGAATTTGGTGCATAGATATTTATAATTGTTAGCTCTTCCTGATGGAGATACCCTGTAATTATTATATAATGTCCTTCTTCATCTCTTGTTACTGACTTTAAAGTCCAGTTTGTCCGATATAAGTATGGCTACTCCAGCTTTCTTTTGACTTCTAGTCGCATGAAAGATATTTCTTCATCCCCTTACTTTCAATCTGAAGATGTCTTCAAGTCTGAGATGAGTCTCTTGTAGGCAGCAAATAGATGGGTTTTGGTTTTTTATCCATTCTGCTACCCTGTGTCATTTGACTGGAGCATTCAGTCCATTTACATTCAGTGTTATTATTGAAAAATATGGGTTTAGATTCATTTTGTTCTCTGTAGAGTTCATGTTTGTAGTGATATCTCTGGCACCTTGTATTCTTTGCTACATTTCCCTCATAGAGTGCCTCTTAGGATTTCTTGTAGGGCTGGTTTGATGGTGATGAATTCTCTCAATTTTTGTTTATTTGGGAAAACCTTTATCTCTCCTTCTATTTTGAATAATAGGCTCGCTGGATAAAGGATTCTTGGCTGCATATTTTTCCTATTCATCACATTGAAGATTTTTCTGCCATTACTTTCTGGCCTGCCAAGTTTCACTAGATAGGTCTGCAACCTCTCTGATAGGGTTCCCTTTGTATGCTAGGGCCCTTTTATCCCTAGCTGCTTTCAGAATTCTGTCTTTATATTTTGCCATTTTCACTATGATATGTTGTGCCGAAGGTCAATTTAAATTATGTCTGAGGGGAGTTCTCTGTGCCTCTTGGATTTCAGTGTCTATTTCCTTCCCCAGGTTTGGGAAGTTCTCAGCTGTAATTTGATCAAGCACCCCTTCAGGACCTTTTTCTCTTTCTTGTTCTTCAGGAATTCCTATTATACAGATATTGTTGTGTTTGGTTGTATCACTCAGGTCTCTGGTTCTCCTTTCCTGCTCCTGCATCAATTTCTCTCTCTTTTTCTTGGCTTCATCTTTTGCTATAACTATGTCTTCTAATTCACCTATTCTCCTCTCTGCCTCTTCAATCTGTGTAGTGGCTGCCTCCATTTTATTATGCACCTCATTTATAGACTTTTTTTTTTTTACCTCGTAACAGCTATTCTTAACATCCCTAGTCTTTCTATGAATAGCTTCTCTGATGACTTCCATGCTTTTTTTCAAGTCCAGAGATTAATTTTATGACAATTGTTCTAAATTCTTGTTCAGTTATGTTGCTTATGTCTGTTTTGAGCAGTTCTGTGGCTGTGATTTCTCCCTGGGATTTCTTTAGGGAAGAGTTCTTTTGTTTCGTCATTTTGGCTCGCTTTCTGTCTCTTGTCAGTTTTAAAAGCTCGTTTTGCACTGTGCACCTGTTAGTATTGCTCTATTAAAGGAGGCTCATTGACTGTTCAGAGCCTGTTGTTTCTGGAAGTGTTCTTTTAATGGTGCCTCTTGGTTTTTCTTGTTATGCCTTTGATTATTTTATTTCCCTACTCCGTAATATTTGGGACTCTCCACCATATGTACTTTGGCTTGTTTCTTGAGGTAGCCGTGAAAAGGAAAACAGACAGACTAACACACAGGGAGCAAAATATGCAAATGCACAGACAAATCAAATAAACAAGCAAACCAAAAGGGGAAAGAAAAAAGAACATAAAAGGAATTAAAGGAAAGGAAAAGAAAAAAAAAAGAAGAAAGGCAGGGGAAGAAATAACCAAAGACAAAGGACAGTCTGAGAGCATAAAACCTGTGGAGGGGGGAGGTAAGAATGAGATAAGGGAAGATCTATCTGGATGGCAAGAATTGATCTATTTCCCAGACTCCAGGTGGGAAAAGGAAAAAAGAAGGAAGAAAGAAAATAGAAAAAAGAAAAGAAGGGGGGAGAAAGGGGGCAGCTCTCCCATGTGGATGGGCGTGGTTTGGTATAGGTAGGACCGGTGTCAGGGGCTGCTCTCCAAGGCCCCGCCTTAGTGGTTTTGGGGAGAAGAATGGCGGCGCCCCAAGCCCTTCTCGGACCACGCGTTGCAAGTCACTCTGTGGGTCCGATCTCCCTGTGCCATGGGTGGGCTAAAATGCTTTTTCTCCCAAGCCCTGCCTTGTTTCCAAATCCCAGTCCATGCACTTTAATGCTACTGTCCCACATGAAATGTCCTCCTGTAGACGGGTGACTTTCTAACTGGGACTGAGTAAGGGGACTGGGAAGCCAGCTTTTCCCTCGATCTGCCTGAAGTCAGCGAGCCGCTGGGCCCAAGGAAGAACAAGCCCGCTGAGGGGGACGAATTTCTCTCCCCGTGCCCAGTGACTATATATGGGAAGGCAGTGCCTCCCTGTCCTGGGCCCACAGCTCTCCCCTCTCCAGAGACCACTCTGTGAGCGTTTTCAGTCTCTCTTTCTCTTCCCTTCGGCTCTCGGCTTCTCTGCACGGCGGTTCCGCGCACTGCCCTCCATGACCCTGTGCCGTCTCTCTACACACGGCGCTCTGCGCTCTGCACCACAGCCTCCCCTGGCTCTGCGTTGGGCTGGTGCCCCAGAGCCTCCGTTCCCAGTTCACACTCACTCAGGCATCTATGAGGCTGTCATCTGTAAGGACTCTGTGTGTACACTTCCCAGTCTTGCAGATCAGAGTATTGTGGCTTTAGCCCTTCATCAGTTTGTAGTTGCCGGAGGGCAGAGGTTACAGAGCTCCCTGCTCCTCTGCCATCTTGCCCCTCCTTCTTTCAATGTGATTTTTTAACTTCTCCCAGTAGAGGCAAATGTATTTGCCCACCCAGTTAATGTTACTCGTGGCCACATGACTTGCATTGACCAAAGGAATGTTAACAGGCATGACGCAAGCGTGGGCTTGAAGTGAGTTTCTGCATTTGAGCCTGCCCTCTTGCACTCTGCCAACATCATGGCAGACAAAATGCCCCAGCTAGTCCACCTGTCCAAGAAAAAGCAATAGAGGCACATAAGCAGGCTGTAGCACATTTGTGGCCTGGACATCGGACCAGATCAGCCCCACTGAGATCAGTAGCGCCTCCTCAGGCTGTTTACTTACAAGTGAGCAGGAATCAGTGAGAATTGTTTTGAGCCCCTGAATTTGGGGGTAAGTATGGCTAACTGAGACAAATTTTACATTTGTTCACAATACTTTACTAGTAAAGACAGTTCTGCTAGAAATCACGTGCAGGTTTCCTGGAATATATTTCTGGGTTTCTCTGAGGGTCACATCTTAGAAGTTGAGTTGCGGGATTATAGAGGGTGCACGTTTTCCACTTTCCTAGGCACCGTGCTGGTCTGCTTGGCCAGGTGCTTATAACTAGTGACCGTGTCTCATCGTCTGTTTCTTCACCTCCTCACCAACGATTAATATTTTCAGAATTTCATCCGTTAGCCATTCTCACAGGTGTTGAGTGATGTCTCATTTTACTTTCCATTTCCGTGATTATTAATGAGGTTTAACATATTTTTCATATTTATTGACTATTTGGGTTTCATTGTGTGTGCGTGTGTCCTCTGTTCCTATCCTCTGCCCATTTTTCTGTTTATTTTACAGGATTTTGAATGTTTCATTTTTTCCGTATCTCTCTGCCCTTGTTCCATTTGTCCCATCGGCAGTAATTTCTTTGTTTAATGCACATAGTTACTCTATTTATCTCCTTGAGTGCCCGAAAATACTTCTTTTAAAGTCTCTCTAATTCAAGGATCAGCATACTTTTTCTGTAAAAGGCCAGACAGTAAATACTCTAGGCTCTGTGGGCCTGACTCTGTGACAACTACAGATCTATGTCATGTGAAGGCAGCCAGGGAGCACACGTACATGAACAGGTGTGGCTGTGCTCCAACAAAACTCGATTTACAAAACGAGGCCTCGAGTGGGATTTAGCATGAGGAGCACTGGATCCACTGTGCGCTACAAGTCATCTCATCTGGGGTCCGTTCCTCTTCATGATTTTGTTGACTGTTCTTAGTAATCTATAGATCTCTATGTGTTTTAGATTTTTCGTTTTTCTTTGAAGGGAAGCTCCCCCCCACCCCCCCTTGCCCAACAATCGCCTCCTCCTCAGTCCAACGTCAGGTAATTTCTGTGAAATCTCATTCTGACAAAAGATGTGGTACGTCTTTCCTCTAGACGCTTTATGTTCTACATAAATGTATCGTCCTCTGTGTTTCCAGCAGGGGAGGAAGGCTGGGGAAAGGAGGTACACATGTTTTCTCTCCTATGTCTTTCATTCTCGGGAACAGGGTCTGTGTGTTACTTCTGTCTGCCTAGTGACTAGAAAAATATTCGCTGAACCCTCCTGGTACATTTTCATTATGTGTCTTAGACGAATCTAGATTTAAGGAAAACAATAAAATTTAATCAAAATATTCAATTTACAAATTTCGTCTTCCAGTATTACAGACCGCTAACTGTGAAGTAGAAAAGCTTACAAGGTATTTATAGACTCTCCTTTTCCTACGACAGTACTTGATTAATAAGAACTGACCTGGAATGAGTTCTTACTGTAATGAGTATTCTGACAGACTCATTTAAAGAAACCTAATACAGACTAGACTCCTCCTTTAGTAAAATACCAGTGGTTGTAATTAATTGCACGTGCATTTTACTTAAACGTAATTTGAATCCATTTAACTGAGAATCTTTGTACACAGGAAAACATTCCCATCAGTGAAAAGTTAGAAGTCTCTAAAGAATTTCAGATGAGGTGACGAACACTGAGGGCATAATTGAGAGGCTGTTGAAGGGATTATTTCGAAGAAATGCCTTTCAGACGAATGTCTTATTATGTAGTAGCTCATTTTATTTTCTGACCTAAAGAATCATCGATGGCTTGCTGGTTACTTGCTCGATTTGTATTCTTTCTTAATATTAATATTACATGGTGGACCTTGCCTATTTTCACATCATAATTTCTCTTTAAAGATACTCCACGTTTTCATTCTCTTTATCTGTTATTGTACTGTAAGTTAAATGCTGCACCATTATTTTACACCAATGTGATCACAGGTTGGAGACTCTGTGCAAAATACTAAGGAGCCATTTGCCAGAGGGTGTTAAATTACCACCATTCTGGGGTTTCGGATTTGTCCTTATTTTCTCATTTCTGTTGAGGCTGGTCCGTGTTTATTGTAGCCACCACATGTAAGTTACGCATGTGATCTGTATGTATCTCGGACCAGAGGGTAAAGTAACAGAGCACTCAGTGTGCATTCTCACCCCTGAATAATCCCCATGAAACCTGCGGAGAAGGCGGCTAACTGGCTGCCGTAGCCATGTTGACTCCAGGGGGCAGTATAAACTAAGAAATAATAAGGCCTTGCCTACTCGCAGTTTGTATTTAATGTAATTATCAAAGCCAGAGGGAAATGGTGGGTTTTATGAAGCCAACCAGCATTTCACTGTGTAAATTCTGTCCTTCTGAGATGGCTCCTTACATGTGGGGGCCAGAGTGTGCTTTCGAATTCTCATGGGGAGGCTGATCACTCCTTTCCTGGCCACGTTTCAGCATATTCTCATCTGCAGTCCTGTTATGATTTTAACACAGACCATACGGCTCCCATAAAGGACTTGTTGAAAGTCCCCTATATTTCAAATGGACCTTTCTGATGTGGACACACGCACACATGGATAGGCAGGGTCCCACACCCACGTGTCACATAGCCAGCCAGAGACGCGGAGCTGTTAGCACACCATCCTGGGGCCACTGAAGCCGGTGATGCACTGAAATGGTGGTGACAAAAGCTCATTAAACATCTAGGCCCTTTATAGATTCAGTCTCATTTAACCTTATAACGGAATCTCATTTTTACAGATAAGAAAATTGAATCTTCGTAATTTACCCAAATACTGCCGGCTAGCACATGGCTAATGAGGATTCAAAAACATATGTTCTTTTTATGATGGTAACCTATATGCCTATACCCCACCATATACTTTTTGCAAGAAGAAATAAGTGCCATTTGGAAACAGATTTTATGATCCCATTCTGTGTGTCTGTTTTAGTGCCATGGCAGTTATTTTAAAAGACTCAATTTTTGTTTGGGAAGAACAATTTTACCACTTCAATATTTAGTCTGCACTTGCTAAAAATCACATCTCCAGACTAGTGGATTTTAGAAGGCTACTTTCCTTAACTCCAAAAGCAATTCTGGCCCCAGATCAGAGGCTCTAGTGTTGAACACACAGGTCCTGGTTACACAAGCCAGAATTAGTTGGGACATCGCATTAGAAAAACATGCAAAGAGCATTTTTGGCTCAAGGCCAAGGAATTAAAATTTGACTGTTACTATCCTATGATTAGCTCATTATACATCCTGCCTTATCTACTTCACAGGGCAGTGCGAAGGACAGCTGAAAGGTTAAGTGCTCCAAGTTCTTTTTATTAAAAAAAATTGCAAACAAACTGAGATCCACCTTCATTTTAACCTTCACATTACCCAGGATCACATACAATGGTAATATGAGCAGGATGGATAAAATTAGGAACTGAGGTTGATAAATGGTGATTGTAAATTCCTGAAGAAAAGGTAGGTTAAGCTATAAGGTAGCCGGTGTTGATACATATTGTAAAACACTTATCAGCACCTAGAGTGATAGATGTGTATAGACCACAAAGTCCACTTGCTCTAACTGACTCGTTTTACAAAAGTGGAAACTGACCCAAGAACAGGCTTAAAATTGCTCACAAGTGAGCTATGTGGCAATGTGTAGTGAAGCCATAAAAGTAAATATCATTATGACATCATTCCACAGGAGTCGCTGCTTATATGACTGTGACAATCCCATCTGCAGACCTGGATTATTGCCTGGCATGTATGACTAGTCCCATCTCTCTCTCTCTCTCTCTCTCTCTCTCTCTCTCTCTCTCTCTCTCTCTCTCTCTATATATATATATATATATATATATATATCTCCTGTAATCTTTCTATCTCTATATATTTATATAGATATATATAGATCTCCAGATATATAGATATATCAGGAATTTTTGAAGGGGCTCTAATTTGCAATTTACAATGATAAAATGATTGAGAATAAAACAGTGTTCATGTGTTAGTTTATAATTCCCATCCAAAGAGAAGTGCTAAAATCCTGAGAAAGATATGATTCCCTTCTTTGCTCCTTACCTTCTTCTCAGACCCTGCATCCAGGCGCTGGTTCCTTTTAGAGCCACACTTCACGGTCTCACTGGCTATCCTGGAATGATCTCTTTCTTGTAGTAGGATCTTAATTACTAATTGCAGAGGAGTCTAGGTCTCTTTTGCATCTGGAATTGTTTAAAGTTCAGATTTTTAAATAACAACTCTTCCTCAATTGATTCTAAAGAAGGCTGTTTTCCTCTAAATTGGATCTGCAAGATGACTTCTCATTACCCAGGAAATGGCTTATTTCTCTATTTGTATGGGCCTGCAGATTTCTGCTTCCCTGAACCTCTCCCTCTACTGCTAGTGATTTCCCTGCTGAGACAGTTGATGGGGGCTGGGATGGTTACATTCCTTTCGTTTTTGTGGGTAGCCTCACGTCTAGATTGGTATCTGGTTTACAAAAGTATCTTGCAGTGGAAAGAGGCATACACACTGTAGTACTTTATACAAATACAAGTCCATGTCCTCTGGCTATTATAGCAGGCCGGAAATTTACTCTTGTAACCATTTCATTTCTAGTGTGTCTAATAAACATGAAGAGTTTGGCCATTCATAACCATGAAGTTTATTTTTAGTACAAGTTGAATAAATACAAGCATTCAGAAGGGAACTCCATTGTCTTCTCACCACTTTCTCGCCCAGACAACGTGTTCGTATACACGTGTTCTCCACCTTCTAAATATGATAGAAACAGTGTCATTCCCATTACAGTTTTCTTCTCCATTTACACCCCGAATCCCATCCCTTTGTTCAAGGATGGTAGACCCTTCACCAAATCCTCTCTCTCCTGCATCATCAGTTTCTCACCCTCTGCTGGATTTTTCTCAGCAGCAAAGAAAGATGCTCTAACGTCTCCCATCTGAACACTAAACCCTTTCTTCATCCCTCGCTTCCGTCTTTCCTTCACATCAGAATTTGCATGTTTGTATTCATCTATCATATTTGCCATTGTCTCATTGGCTTCCACGCATTGAGGATTGGGTCCCTCCACTCCACTAAAAGTGCCCTGGTCCAGCTCACCAGCGACTTCCATGGCGCCCAGTGCAGGGATTAGTGCTCCAGTACCCCGCAGACCAAGCCCCCTGTACATCTCATCGCCGCTTTCCTTCTGTGACATCACATGCTCCACACTGGCCCCTGTTTCTTGGTCCTCTTTATGTGCTCTTTACGTCCTCTTTCCAAGTTTTACAGTTTGGAGTATCTCACGCTTTGTCTTTGCCCCTTTCTCCCCTTAAGTACACTCATTCTTCAGTCCTATGACTGCATTTGATCTATATTGCTATGATTTGAAATATTTATTTATTTATTTTAAGAGAGAGAGAGAGCGGGCAGGGGAAGGGCAGAGAGAGGGAGAGAGAGAGAATCCCAAGCAGGCTCCACACTACCAGCGCACCCTGATGTGGGGCTCAAGCCTGACCTGACCTGAGCCGAAAACAGGAGTTGGACGCTCAAGCAACTGAGCCACCCTGGTGCCCCTATTTATGAATTCTTCCTAAGTTCCAGACTTAAATTTTCAGTGCCTACATGCCATCTCCACTTGGGCGGCCTTCTTACATTTAGCGTGGCCAAAAGGGAAGTGTGGATCCCTGCCCTTCCACTCTCATCCTACATCTACTGCCCTCCTTGTCTCACCCATCTCAGTGACTGGTACCACTCACTGCTCCTGCACCTGCTCAAACCAAACTATTAGGTGTCGTCCTTGGTTCGTCTCTTTCCTTCATCCCCTATATCCAGGTCCTAGCAAATCTTGTAGGTTTTCTGTCTCTCAGTGTGTGTGTGTGTGTGTGTGTGTGTGTGTACAGTCTTTCAGACTTGTCTGTTTCCCTCCGTTTCTACTGTTGTTACTCTAGTCCAAAACACCATCATTTATAGCCTGAGCTTACTTAGTATCCTTGTTTCTCTTTGTATCCAAAGTGATCTTGGTAGAATACAAAGCAGATCACGCCGCTCTTCTACGTGAAAGCATCTAGTGGCTTACCATGACTCTTAGGATAAAATCCAGTCTCCTTAGCCACGGCTCACAAAGCCTTGTTTGATCTGCCTCTCATCAGTATTCCCTAGTGTGTACTTTGCCACGCTGGCCTTCCTTCTGTTCCTCCAAGCTACTGTCTTCCTCACATTTTTGTACTTCCTGTAATCTGTTCTGCAAATTGTTTCCCTTAAGATCTGAATAGGGTTGCTCCTTCCCTCTTATCGTATTAGCCCGAGCATCTCGTGAAGTTGCAACTCCCTGACTTGTGACTCTGTATCATATAATGCTGTGACTTCAAAATGAATCTTCCTAACTCTTAGCTCTGAAGTTATCTCAGCTACTTGTATATTTTTTAAAATTCTCCATCAGAACCCACTAAGTTCCATGATCTAGAATTTTCCCTTTTTTATTGAAAAGATGTAACTGGACCCCAGATATCTGACAATTTGAGGTAAATTTGATGCTATGTGTTGAAATATTTTCTAAAATTTAATACACATTTGTTCATTTTATCTGTTCAAAAGTATTATTTTTTTAATGCTTCACAGATGGTTTAAATTTTGTTGATCTAATTTCAAAGTGATATGAAAGTTATCCATATTGTTTGACTGCTTTATGCTTTGTTTGAAGAACAGATTGCTCGATGACCACACAGACACACACACACACACCACACACGCTATTAACATTTAGTTATGTTTGTTAATACAGATTTTTAAAAATTTACCATTTCATTATGAATAGTTTAAAAGTAGTTTTATTTATTTATCTTTGAGAGAGACAGAGAGAGGGAGATTGTGAGCTGGGGAGGGGCAGAGATAGAGGGAGACAGAATCCCAAGCAGGCTCTGCACTGTCAGTACAGAGCTCCATGTGGGGCTTGAACCCATAAACCATGAGATCATGATCTGAGCCAAGGTCAAGAGTCTGACACTTAACTTGCTGAGCCACCCAAATGCCCCTCATGAATATTTTTAGATACATAGGAAAGTTGAAACTATTTTACAGACAACACCTGTATAGCCATCAGCGAGATTCTCATATTTTATTCTGTTTGATTTGTAACAAAGCTATCTGTGTACCCATCCTTCTTTCCAGATAGATATATTTTAAAACATTATTTTATTTTAATTTATTTAGGACAGTAAATATTTCCTAAGTTCTTTAATTTCAATCATAAATGAAGCAGGTTGCTGCCTATTTTGACTGCCACATGATTAGAATGAAATCTCATGATGGGGCACATGGGTAACTCAGTAGGTTAAGTGTCAGACTCTTGATCTCTGTCCAGGTCATGATTTCATGGTTCATGAGTTCCAGCCCCGTGTGGGGCTCTGTGCTCACAGCATGGAGCCTGCTTGGGATTCTGTCTCCCTCTCCCTCTGCCCTTACTCTACTCATTCTCTTTCTCTCTCTGTCTTTCTCTCAAAAAAAAGGAACTTAAAAAAATTTTTTTAAAGAATTAAATCTTGTGGTATATTAAACCACTGTATATTTGAGTCCTAAAATCTACAGAAGCCGAAAATCTAAATTGTGCTTTGCAGGTGGAACTCATATACGCTGACACATAATGTCACGGTGAGTGATGGAGGTGGTGGGTTACAATGAATTCTAGCATGTAATTGAAGATGTTTAGTCTAAACTAGAAGCAATGGGAAAACTAAACATTTTAATTAATAAAGCTGTTAGAAAAATAACCACAGTTGACATCATTCTTTTCTTGGTGGACATTGATGCCCGTTGTCTCTTTTTTCTCTTTTATTTAGTCTATCTCACGCCTCCAGGGAGGAGGGCAGTGTAAATGACAGTACCCGAACAGATTCAGGCCATGTGATGAGATAATGAGAGCTTCATTGCTAACAGATTCATAGGAGCACAGAATGTTGATTAATAGAATCATGCGTACAATGTTGGAACCACAAGGTCCCTTACAAATCTCCTAGCACAGTCTCATTTTACTGATGGGAAAACTGATGCCCTGAGGAGACAAAGCAGCTTTTTCAAGGTCACGTCTTCCCGAGTCCGCCATGAGTGAAACAGAAAGCCAGTATGTCTAGAAGCTGCCTTCCTTCTCTACTTGCTGAAAGCCATAAGGAAAGATTTCATTTTCCTGGCCTACATCATTGCTTGGGTTCTTCTGCTTTTGACATTTGTTCATTATCTGATTGGACTTCAATTGCAACCTGTCGTGTTATATATTTTTAAATTTCATGTATAATATTTTAGGTGACACCAGTACTTAGGGTTCAGTTAGTAATAGACACCACTGGGTTAATGGGCAGTGAGTTTCTGTTTAGTTTGTACATTCTTTTAGTCTGTTCCTACTGAAGCTTTTCTGTCGGTCTTCCTGTGTTACCAAGACTTGACCAAAGGGGGACAAAAAGCTGTAAATACCACCAGAGGCAGATCCATGTTTTATGGGCCTGAAGTTAATACAATTGGGGCGTCAAAATACAAAATGAACGGTGAGAAAGAATATTTTCTAGGGCCAATGGAAGTGAGAGGGCCCAAAGCCTACACTTCATTCCCTTCACGTGACCTGTCTCTGAGTGCCAGAACAGATACATTAGCTTGGTACATCAGTGCTGTTTTATTGCATGGGGAAGTGAAGGCATGGAAGGAAGCTAATATTGCCTAAGTACCTACTGTGTGACTGGCATTACACGAGGCACTTTCTGCATAGCATCTTTTCTACTTTCACACAACTATGAGACTGATAATATTTGGGCTGTATTTCCTAAGCTGGGCATGTCTAATAAACGGCAAAAGCAGGTTTTGAACCTAGGTCTTTCTCATTCCAGAATCTGTATACCATACCTTTATATGAGAAGAGCTGTTACCACAAGGGCCTGTCGGTCAATTAAAAAATAGAAGTATGATGAAATATAGATATCAACAGCATGGGCTTCCATTCGTAAAGGATAAGAGAAGTACTCTAATAATCATAATTCCAGACAGAACAGGTTATTTGCCATGGAAAGGTTGCAAGATAGAACCACAGCTATCTTTCGCCAATGGTGGGAGGATTCTAAAAAATATAAACACGAAACAGCTTTTTTTCTTTTTTTTCAAGCACTGCTTTTAACCATGCTCTCTAGGTCACCCATGCTGTCCCTTAGCAATATCTTTAGCAGATTCTATTAATTTGTGCCCATTTATGTTTATTCAAATTTTATTGAATTTAATGCAAAAGTCCAAACGCTGTTCCCACCTTCTCCTGCAAATGCAGACCAGAGCCGTGACCCTGGCTGTCTGGAGAACAGTCTGGGGGGCAGGGAGCATGCGGGGGTTCAGTGGTAACTGGTTCTGAAATGCATTCGATCTCATTCCCTTTCCCAAGCCAATTCTTTTGGTGTGTTGGGGAGAGAGAAGGAGGAATAGTGGACACAGCTTTCTTACATAATTCGTTGGTCCCTCTCTGTGGTTGGGGGTCCCAGTGGATAGCCTCTACGGCTGTGTGAAGTGCCATTCTTGAGGTGCTGCTCAACTTCATCGTGGCCCCTTCTGTCACTGAAGGTCACGTCAGAAATGAGGCAGCATATTTACTCACCATGTCTCTAGGTAGGCCTGTAACGTCCACCCTTTGTGCTAAGGTCCTCTTCTGAGTCCTCCCAGGTCCATGACTGAGAGGGGGGCTGTCAGATTCTCCCAAAGTATATTTTGCCATAGTCTTTTGGTCCTGCTGTGGTGAACAACTCCTGCAGGGCTCCTACAGTTAGAAATATCGGTCCCAAAAAAGGACATGTTTCTATCATTTCTTACGCTCCCCAGGAACTCTCGTACCATTCTCCTGTGTCATGGCATTATCAGGATGAGGCCGGAGGCTGATCCAGGCAGTGAGATGCAGCTCATCTTCTCTCAGGCACTCCTGGTCTCTCTGAGTGACTTTCTTAAAGCTGCTCCTTGGCCTGACTTGGCCTTTGTTAATGACAGATAGGACACCATCCACTCCCCCATAGGGAAAGGAAGAAGTAATTTCCCAGAAGAAACACTGTACAACTCATAGAGCTAGTGTTTCCTTGCCCCATACCCCTTCTGTAGACCAGGGGAAGAGTGATATGTCTCCTCCTGATTATTTCCTAGTCCCTTGGAAATGTGGGGCACGTAACGGTTCATATCCAACTTTGGGTTTTAGTCACTAACATTCGGTTAAAGGATTATTTAGTAGAGAGAGTTCATACCACTTTTTGACAACGGAAACCTGCCTAGGATGTATTATAATTGCAATAGGTCTAGGGTTTCTAGAATTTGGAGCAATAATGATAGAACGATTGTGATTAAATCCAAGTAACTAAAACATGAAGGATCATTAGTTTGTTTATACATCTGTGCATATGGATGCCATAGCATATTGGGTAGGAGTTTGGGTTCTGGGGTTCAAAAGACTTAGATGCATGTGTCAACCTAGGAGTGTTAGTTAGCACTAAATTTACATTCAAAATAAATTTTGTTAGGTTTTATTTTTTAAGGCCCATTTCTTCATCGGCATTTATATTAGCGACACAGACCATAGAATGTGCTAGAGGCTGAATGTTTGTGTCCTCCCAAACTTCGTATGTTGAATCCTAATCCCCAGTGTGATGGTATTTGGAG
The DNA here is from genome assembly GCA_004023785.1 of Mungos mungo. Classification (NCBI taxonomy): domain Eukaryota; kingdom Metazoa; phylum Chordata; class Mammalia; order Carnivora; family Herpestidae; genus Mungos; species Mungos mungo. The sequence continues at coordinate 14,361 of PISW01010927.1, forward strand.
GTGGGGCCTCTGAGAAGTGATTAGGGCACGAAGGTGGAACCCTCATGAGCGAGATCAGTGCCTTTATTAAAAAGGCCCCAGAGAGCTCCCTTGCATCTTCTGCCATGCAAGGACACAGCAAGGACTCTCACCTGACACTGAATCCAGTAGCACCTTGATCTTGACTTTCCAGCCTCTAGATCTGTGAGAAATAAATTTATGCTGTTTGTAAGCCATCCAATCTATGGTATTCTGTTATAGCAACGCAAACAGACTAACAAAGTGTGTAATCAGTAATACCTTGAAAATATTATTACATCAGTGGTTCTCAACCATGGCAGTAGGTTAAAGTCATCTACAAAGTTAAAAAAAAAAAAACTCATGCCAGGGCCCCACCCCAAAACAGTAAAGTCTAAATATCTGGAGATGTGTCCTAGGCTCTGTTATATTGGTATAAATTTGTTTGGAGCCAAATTTCTAAGCCCACTAGATTAGGTCTAGTAGTGTAATCTAGCCCACTAGGTTACAACCCTCTTTGTAATATTGTGTTCTTTGCAACAGACAGAGCCTCTATGATCAGGTCATCATGTACAAGTCTGAGGAGCAGAATTTACAGCTTACTGTATGTGAATGGCACCTACTGGGAGTTGTGCAGTGCACAGCCTGTGTGACAGTAAATGATAATCCTGATGAAAACTCTAGAAAATTACAAAGAAGTAAAACATCAGAATACCTCAACATCCATTCAAATCCACTGGTTTTCTTTATTTTATTTTTAAGTTTATTTTTTTCTAAGTTCCTCCTCAATTTTTTTATGTGTCTTTATTTTATTTTGAGAGAGACAGACAGAGAGCAAGCGAGGGTGGGGCAGAGAGAGAGGGAGACACAGAATCTGAAGCATGCTCCAGACCCCGAGCTGTCAGCACAGAGCCTGATGAAGGGCTTGAACTCATGAACCATGAGATCATGACCCAAGCCGAAGTTGGACACTCAACTGACTGAGCCACCCAGGCACCCCAGTTTTCTTTATTTTAGATATCTTCTATAAGGATTTGTCTGTGGATTCCATAGCATGGTAGTTAAAATGTTGGGTTCTGGAGAGTTAAACAAATAAAATAAGAAAATATACTTGAGCTAGAAAGTGAGCTGAATGAGTTGGTTGACAGGTCACTGAATTTAAGGTTGGATTGATGAGAAATACACACCTTAGCATTTTCTGCTAATATTCTTCTACTCCAGGGGTCAATAAATTTTCTGAAAAGGGTCAGAGAGTAAATGTGGTTTGGGAGTCCACAAAACTTGTCAGTCACATATTCTTTATTTTTGACAGCCCTTGAAAATAGTGAAAGCCACTCATAGTTACAGACTGCAAAAATAGGATGTGTGGCCTGTAGTTTGCTGAACTCTGCAAGCATAAGGGGAAGCTCTTAGAAACATTAATGCAGAAAGAATAAATTACCTAGAAAGAAAAAAAGTAATCAGATTGGAATTGGATTTCTTATTTGCAACGCTGACACTGGAAGGCTCTTGAAAAGCATCTACAGACTACTGATAAAAAAGCACCACGTCAAGGAACACCCTTAGACCAGAACAAAAGGACCCTTTGCCTCAAACCCTGCTCTCGAAAGTGAACACATTGACCTTCCTATGTCTATGCCTGTCCTCACAGGGCAGTGAGTCTAATGAGTGAAGAGGCCATGCCCCTCTGGAGCCAGTGTCTCAGGAGTCAGCAGTGGGCCCCTACCTGTGCCAGCACCTTCTGGTATAGAGTCAAGGAATTTGGGGGGAACTGGTCCTTTCAGGCCATTATAAAGGTATGTGTATCAAGGTAGGATATTAGAACATGTTCAATGATTTATTAGTGTGGTTTATAGCTTTTAATTATGTAGCTATATGGCGTCGGGACTTCCACTTTTATTCTTGCTCTGGGCCCCACAAATGTTAGAAGGCTTGACCAGAACCTGAGAATTGTACTGTAGCCAGGATATCAAAGATATTCCAATGATATACTAAAACAATGACATGTGGAAATGAATGAGAAGTTAGAGATTTCATCATCCATGAACCTCATATGAGGAGAATACTTGAATAAAAATAATAACATCCAAACACTATAAAGATATCCAAAAAAGAAACCTCAAGGTAGAAAAGAAGAAAAAGAGTAGAAACAAATAAAATAGGGTAGACAAGTTAGAGTAATGTGCCTTAGAGGGCAAAATAGGGGCTGTACGATATAATGGAAGGGAAATTTGAGTCACTGCTAAACTATTTTAACCTGGAAATGAGGAAAGGATAAAACAGAAGTCTGTTTGCAGTTGTAGTGGTGATATTGCTGTAGGAATGGCTAGAAAAAATGAAGATACAAATATTCTAAAGACCTCTGGTTATTGAAGAGGGAGAATTGGGGAGGACATAGAGCATCTTGGCAGAGGGTCTGGTGCTGCTTCATCTGGGAAATACGGCAGTGGCTTCCACCACCATGAGTACGTTCACACGATAGAATATTATGCAGTTATGAAAAAAGAACCAATTAGATTGATACCAGTTGACTTGGAAGGGATTTCCATGAGTACTAGCTTTCGGAAAAAGACTAATACAGTAAGGTATATGAGAAATTATTTCGCTGTTATGAAACAAGTAATCGAGGGGTGAAACCTCTCCTATATATGTATGTTACCTTGTGCAGAATTAATATGAGCCTCCAAAATAGGGAATGATCTGTACGTTTAAAGTTGTCAACAGAGGTTAACTGGGGTGTGGTGGATATTGGAAGCGAGGAAGAGAGAGAAGTGTTAGAGTCAAGTTACATAGGTCTCTTGTTGTGGGCCTTTGCAGAAATTCTGACATGTTAAATATACTGTAAATTTTTAAGAGAAGGATACATTATATAGAATACCTTTGGGGGGCACACCTTAAAAAGAGTATTTTGCAGGACATTTTGGGAAATGCTGCCTTAGTCATTTTTAATGTGAACATATTGACATTGTCCTCTGGTAGATATGTTATTATAACTTTCTGGTTCTCTGTTTTTATTAAATAACTAAAGTTCCATATCACATTGCTTGCCATTATTTAGCGCCTCCCAATTGTTTGGAAATGGTTATATAGGCATTTCAAATTCTTCTCATGTGTATTCTGTTGAATACCATTTAGTGAATGCCAAATATTGCCATTTTGATAACGCCTCTGTCAAATGTTCCTTATCCATTCTTGGGGCTGTAGGTTTTTGAGATTTAAGTTTACCATTTCCTTCCTCCCCGCCACCACCTCCTACAATTGTCAAGGATCACCATGACTCTATGTTAAATGGACTATACTTTTTCAGGCACTGAACGACGCTTTTCCTTTTCTCAGCTCGAGCTTGTACAAGCTGACAGTTTAATCCAGATACTGTGTAATCCTTTGAATTCAAAGCTTGGACACCGTTGGAAGAAAGAAATACATGTTTTCTATCATTGCAGTCAAAAGACGGAACTGCAAAAGAAAATGTTGAACTAGATGTATTTTTAGCCTTTTGCTGAATACTGTCAGGTTAGGAAAGGTACGGAAGTATTTTGATAACTGACTTAGATGTTTTCAAGGACTCAGAAGATAGGATTGAGAGATTGTACATTTAATAGGCATTGATTGACATAGTTTTACCAGCTAGCTAGCAGTGACAATTTTCGTGAGCACTGATTTCATTTTTACAGTATTTCAGACTCTGAATGCAAAGCTGCAAATAACATAGAACCAAAGAATCTTATGAAACAGTTGTTTCTTGAGAAGCAGGATGAGCTAGAGAATGTCACTGACAGATCTCAGTGACTTAAAGCAACAAAATCCATGCCCCACTCACACTACAAATCCTCCAGGGGTTGGCTCAGGGTTCTGCTCCTACATTGTCAACCCAGGCTATCAAAATTGCCACCACATGGAATGTTGCCAGATGCTGTAGCAAAGGGGAAAAGTGAGTGTCAGGCTCTCGAAGCTTCCATTCTGCCCAGCAGTGAAGTGTGTCACTTTTGCTCCACAGCACAGGCCAGAGCAAGTCACGTGGTCACACCTGACTTCTAACTGGTGGAGAAGTGCCATTATCCTATGCCTGGAAGATACCCATGATCTTGTGAAGAGTCCTAAAGCTTCCTTACCACATGGCTCTTCAAACCTGAACACAATCCTGTTCTTGCAATGGCTAGTTTATATACTCATGCACATTCTCTGAAATCATATACTCACAAAGTTACATTATATCTGTAGGATTACTCTCAGTATTAAAATTCTTTACTTATGAGCAGGGTCCTAAATTTGAGGATCCAGGCTGACATAGGATTGGAGTATTTCTTTAGGTTGAACACTGCAGATTCTTACTAGGATTTGTGCCTGTGGTATTTTCTGAATTAAGAACGTATTAGAGAATATTTTTGTTTAGTACAAATGGTACTTAATGTAGACGAGAATGAGGAAGACCTAGGTTTCAAATATCCTATGAATATTTTTTATTTTTATTTTTTTGTGTCTTTATTTTATTTTGAGTGACAGACAGACAGACACACACACACACAGAGTGAGCGGGGAAGAGGCAGAGGGAGAGGGAGACACAGAATCTGAAATAAGCTCCAGGCTCTGAACTGTCAGCACAGAGCCTGAAGTGCGGCTCCAACCAACAGGCTGTGAGATCATGACCTGAGCTGAAGTCGGACACTTAACCAACTGAACCACCCAGGCGCCCCTCCTATGAATATTTTTAAAAGATATTCCAGGAGATCTGGTCATGACCAAATATTTGAGGGTAGGGAGGTTGAGTGAAATAAAGGGTAAGGGGAGAGAATACTTGGAACATGTTTCTTGTCTTTATAAATCAGAATGTGTGTGTGTAAAAGATGGTTTGATTCAGGGTGAATTTAGTTCAATTTTATTTCTATTGCTTTAGACTACAGCATTAAATATTTACCAAATTTTATATTTGTAAATCACATTACTAATATTAAAAAATAAACATTTTTAATAGTTTATTACCAAGTTGGTTTCCATATAACACCCAGTGCTCTTCCCCACAAGTGCCCCTCTCCATGACCATCATCCCCCTTCCCCTTCCCCCCTCCCTCTTCAGCCTTCAGTTTGTTCTCAGGCACAGTACCATGCTCAGATATGGAAAGGAATGAATATCATTTTTTGTAAATTGAAGAATAATTGACATACAAGATTAATTTCAGATATACAACAGAGTGATTTGATATTCCTATACATTACAGAATGGTTACCATGATAAGCCTAGTTACCATCTGTTACTATATAGAGTTATTACAATATTATTGACTATGTTCTCTATGCTGTGCATTATATCCCCATGACTTGTTTATTTTTTACTGGAAAATTGTATCTCTTGGTCTCCTTCACTTATTTTATCCATATGTCAACCCTCCTTCCTGCTGGGAGTCATCAGTTTGTTCTCTGTTTCTAAGAGTGTATTTCTGTTTTGTTTTGTTTGTTCTTTTTTTTTTTAGATTCCACATATAAGTGAAATCATATGGTACTTCTCTTTGTCTATTTCACTTAGCATAATATCTTGTAGGTCTATCCATGTTGTCGCAAATGGCAAGATCTCATTCTTTTTAATGGATGAATAATGTTCCATAGTGTGTGTATGTGTGTATGCGCGTGTGTATACAGGCACACATGTGTCTACACTGCTTCTTTCTTCATTCATCTATCGATGGACACTTAGGTTGCTTCCATATCTTAGCATCTTTCATAAACCAGTTTCACGCTGTTAAAAGAAGAAAGGTAGACTAAAAAATATGCTGAGTACAGCATATTTTGGGGGACACCTGGGTGACTCAGTCGGTTGAGTGTCTGACTCTTGATTTTGGTTCTGGTCATGATTTTGTGGTTTGTGGGTTTGAGTCCCACATCGGGCTCTGTGCTGGCAGCATGGAGCCCACTTGGTATTCATTCTCTGTCTCTCGCTTGCTTTCTTACACTTTCTCTCCCTCACCCCCAACTCACACATGCCTGCTCATGCTATTGCAATCAATCAATCAGTCAGTCAACCAAATACTTTAAAAAAACTGTACGGCCTTTTAAATCCTCATAATTTAAAGCCTAATTCTTGAGATGTGTTTTTGGAGAATCTCAAACATTACTACTGGGGGAACTTAGGGAATCATTTCCTTTGGGGCAGTCCTATAGGCTAGATAAGGTTGCACAGAGCCAGAGATCAGTTTTCCAGTATTTTCAAGTATTTTTTTCATCAGAAAATACATGGTAACTTCTTTCCAAGTCACCCTTAACAGTTAAAATTCTCACTTCTGGGTTTCTCAGTCACCTTGGATTGGAAAATGAAAATGACTTAAATTGAACAAAAATATACATCTACAATGTAGGAGCATTTTTGAAACTAGAAAGAATTTGAGTGTATTTTTGTTTTTTGGGGGTAATTTTTTTTTGAAATTACAGTAATAGAAAAATCCACTACCAGCCAGTTTGCAAATTTTTCATATCCATTAAGAAGAAGTTACAAAAGTCACTAAAAGCATGAAAATGATTGATGCTCAATGTGGCGTACATTATTTTTAAATCCAGGTTTAAACCTCTTCCATTTCAGGTCCTTGTTTCTAGATAGTAGGTTGCATCAGGTTCAGACCACTTATTGATGGGGCTAAGTAATAGGATGCTTGCCTATTCTGTATCTGAAGCTCCTTGGCCTGCTACGATCCTAAGCTGATCTTGGTCCTGTGTGTCCCTGGATGTCTTGCCCAGTTTCTCTCATGGTCATTTTGAGAGATTATTGGGTTTGCCTCTGAAGATATAAATTACCAAATTGTGTGCATATCTATTCTTTTCTAAATTGAGAGAGAGAGAGAGAGAGAGAGAGAGAGAGAGAGAGAGAGAGCGAGCATGCAAGTGGGGGAAAGGGGCCAACGGAGAGAGAATCCACACTCTGAGCATGGAGCCCAATGTGAGACTTGGTCCCACAACTGTGAAATCATAACGTGAGCTGAAATCAAGAGTCAGATGGACACCCAGGCACCCCTGCTCGCACCTGTTTTGCAACACGATGCAATCATCTCAACTTCAATCATCTCAAAATAAGCTTGTTTTATTTTATGTAAAAAATCATTCTAACAGAATGAGTATTTGACCCCATTTTAAAAGTGAGAAAATGGAGATTCAATGTTAATAACCTTCCAAGAAGAGTTAATATTTGTACCACAGTCTTTCTTCTTTCAAAACCTGTGGTTTTCTACCACATTGTGATGCCTCCCTAAAGACAAAGAAGATCATTGTTCCCAGAGCTCTAACCACTTTATGAGAAGTTTCTCATTAATCCTCATGACACCTAACATAGCAAGAATTCTAACCATTTAGCAGCTATAAAAAGTAAGACTCAGAGATGGTATTATTATTATCATGTTAGCAAGAAAAGTCATTGTAATATGCAAAAAAAGCACAGATAAACCACCTTTAGAAAGTATGCTCTTGGGACACCTGCATGGCTCAGTCGGTTGAGCATCTGACTTCGGCTCAGGTCATGATCTCACAGTTCGTGGGTTCAAGCCCTGTGTCAGGCTCTGTGCTGACAGCTCAGAGCCTGGACCCTGTTTCCAATTCTGTGTGTCCCTTTCTATCTCTGCCCCTCCACTGCTCATGATCTGTCTCTCTCTGTCTCTCAAAAATAAATGTTAAAAAAATTAAAAAAAAAGAAAGTATGCTCTTTCAAAACTTTAGGAATTATTAATTATTATTAATACTATGATTTGGAACAAGTATTCACTAAGACTCATTAGTTTTTGTGGTCTAAACACCTATCTGATAATCCTGTCAAAAGATTTTTATTTGTCTCTTTGGTATGACTAAGCACAGTTGTTTTCTAATAGCCCAGAATTGCACCGAAGAATGTAATTAATGGAATGAAGAAAATGCACTCAATAAATCAAAATTTATCGATACTATTTCATCTAGAATGGTGGCACTGAATATAACCTTGATTATCTTTTTTTTTTTTATTTTAGTTGAACAGTAAAAAACACAAGACGTGCTTGTTATTAAACTTTTAAACATTTTGGTGAAATACAGCCATTCAGATAATTGAAAACACAGCTCTTCATTGCAGTGAGATGACTTTTTCTGGTTTAACTCCTTTTCCTCTTATGCTATAGAGTTAATAGAACTGAATTGTTAAATGATTCTGCTTAAAGCGTTCACGCTGACCAACCATCCCACCTAAATAACACGGAAGGTTAGACCCCCTGCTCATAAGCCCTCCTACACTTACACTTTCCCATGTAGGTCAGTCACATTCTGACTCATTGGCCGAAACAGCCTGTGAGGAGTTTTACCCAAGGCTGAGAGCCGTTGGTACCTCTGATTTTAACTTTGGCCACAAGTTTTGTTTCAGAGGCAGAACTATCAGCAAGTCATGAGGTACAGCTTACACACAAGGCAGCTGTGGAAATGTGAGTGGGTTATTTTGCATCTGGTGTTTTTGTGTCTCTTCCTTTTTACAGGATGATAATGATGGTAAGTGCTTTCGGTAGCACTCAAGTATATTCTGCATGTGTGCCTACTTTGGCAATATTGGCTTTGTTGGGAATAAGTCTGGGGATGGGATAGTACCCCCAGGTGTCATGAAGACAGAAGCTGGATGCGACACTGGAATGTAGGGCGATAGTGGACAATGTGCACTATAAGCATTGAATTAATAGGGCTACAATTAGTAGAAACTATTTACAGTAGCTTAAAGAAATAGCAATTAGTTTTTCTCAGAAAATGAGCAGCAGGAGATAGGCAGGTCTTGGCATTGTTTAGTATTGCATCCACACAGGTATAATTTAGTAGAAGTAAGAAGTTGGTCATTTCTTTAGTGAACCTACATCCCATTCAGAGTTCAGTCTTAGTTCATGAACATCTCACATCACGTTTCTCTTTCCCACATGACCAGTCTCATCCTTTTCCTGACATATGCTGACAAATCCCACGTGCACACACTCGTACTTGAGCCGTATCAAAGTACTTGAAGTTTGCCACATTTTGTCACATCGCTGTTCCATTCATTCACGTTCATCCTACTTGTGACACAGTCTCTCTCTCCATCCTTGATGAGCTTTCTCTTCTTTGAGCTTAGCCGTCATCTCTTCTGGAGAAAAGGCTTACTTGGCCTCATCACAGTCATTGTAAACCCACATTTACCTCAATTCTAGCCTTTATTACGGCGTACTATAACTGATTTCTTCCATGTCGGTTTCCTCCATTAAACTGAACAAATCGAGGACACAGACTTTGCCTTGTTTGTGTTTGTATTTCAAGTGCCTACTGTAACGTTAGCATATAGTAGGATCACAAGAAATGTTGGATGAGTAAACAATCACTTTATGTCGGATGAGTAAATTATCACCTTTTGAGCCTGAGCTGGATTTTCCATGCCAAGGAGCAGGACCACCTTGCTCGGAACACTTAGTGTCTTTTGTGTAGTACAGCTTCATTATACCACTCCCTACCCCCTCTCTATAAACCGAAGTCAGGGTCTGCACATTGCTTCTAAAGCTGTAGCAACAGGAGGCAGCCCGGCTGCTGTGGCGTCTGGAGGATATACTGCTTGTCCACAAGGAAGAATATTTTTTCTTGGTGCCTAGAAGGCATGGCTTGTTTCCACCCTAATACGTAAAAGGGAAAAACTCATCTCAGGTATATAAAGCATCTCAGGTATATAAAGTGTAGTGATTTACGATTTTTTAATGTTTATTTATTATTTTGAAAGCAATAGAGAGCGAGCAGAGGAGGGGCTGAGCGAGGGAGGGAGAAAGAATCCCAAGGAGGCTTCAAGCAGTCAGCACAGAACCTGACGTGGGGCTCAAACCCACAGACTGTGAGATCATGACCTGAGCCAAAGTCAGATGCTTAAACTAAGACTGGGCCACCCAAGTGCCCCTAAAGTGTTATGATTTTAGAAAGTGCTTGCTAAGAAGTTAACAGGTAAATTTTTTTAAAATAGGGTGTGTTCTCGATTGGATCCAGGAATAGAAAAAGAACTTTAAATGGAAAAAAAAAAAACCCACACTGAAACATGCATTAAGTCTAGAGTCAGTGTTGGTGTCTTAGTTTTGACAAATGTTCTTCATAGTGTAAGATGGTAACAATAGGGGAGACCGGATAGACAGTATGTGGGAAGTCTGTATTATTGTTGCAGTTTTTTCTGTGAATGTAAAAGTATTCCCGTAGAAGATACACGTAAAAAACTAGGGAGGGTTGCATGGTCGCATGAATGTACTTAATGCAACTGAACTCTACACTTAAAAATGGTTAAGATGGTAAATTTTATGCTATGTGTTTTTCACCACAATAACAAAATATAGGGAAAGGACCAGGTATGCTAGGGGAGAGGGGTTAATAAGGGCAGGTAGATACCACTTCTTAACATCCTTTTCACTTTGACGGCAGTCTCCGCCCTGTGCAAGAAATGAGGCATTTCGAGTGCCAGTGTTCATGATGAGTCCACCAAGGTTGATGAGTCCACCAAGGTCACATCATATCTGGACCCCGAGAGACCCTGGGGTGTGATTTGTTAATGACTGATTCAGATGCATCCCACGATCAGCCAAGTTTGAGAACCACCTCTCTAAGGCATTCATAGCCACTGACTTTTTTCAGAGACAGTTTCTCTTATCTTGAAGATAAAAGCCGGCAGTGTAGGATCTTGTTTAATGTGGACTATGAGAACTAGAAAGAGCCTTGCAGCCCAAGGTCAAAGCCTTGAATACTGCAGTGAAGCTAGTGGAGCAGGGTAGACACAGAAATGTCATAGAAGTGGATCCGATATGCTCCCACGTTAAGCTCCAACGCAAGAAGTGTTAATTTCCCCTGAAAATTCTTCATTGTGCATTACAGGCTGAACTCAGCTCCGCAATATCAATGGGAATTATTTGGCCACTTCTTGTCTTCTCTCTCCATAGATGTTATTGACTGTGGAGACCTCTGGTCACCAGGGGATTTTCACATGGAGTAAAAAGGCAATTAGAGGCTGGCAGGGTGAATGGATTAAGGCAGCGCGCTCCGAAGTTCAGAAACTCAGCAAGCAAACACTTAAAGAAACAAACAGCTGCGCTCCGTATTTCAGCGAGGAGGTGGAAGCGATTAGGAGAGATTTCCCAGCCCTCCAGTACTGCCTCTCCCCGCCCGCCCGCCGGGCCGTTCGTCCACTTCTTGGAGCAGACCCTGAGCTCTCTCACTTTCTAACACGAGGGCATTGCTCGCTCAATCCTGGCCACGCCCCCTGACATCACACCTTTTCCTAGCAGATATTTCACTCTCAAAGACAACTATGCTATTACTTCTCCCATCCAAAAAATTAAAAAAAAGAAAAAAATCTAACAAAACAAAATCACCGAAACCAAAAATTAGCTGTCTTGTCCTCCTAATCACTCTTCCTCCTTAGAACACACTTTTAAAGATAGTTGTCGGGGCGCCTGGGTGGCTCAGTCAGTTGGGCGTCTGGCTTCGGCTCAGGTCATGATCTCATGGTTCGTGGGTTCGAGCCCCACGTCGGGCTCTGTGCTGACAGCTCAGAGCCTGGAGCCTGCTTCGGATTCTGTGTCTCCCTCTCTCTCTCTGACCCTCCCCTGCCCACGCTGTCTATGTCTCTCAAAAATAAATAAATGTAATATATATATATATACATATATATATATATATATATATATATATATATATATATATAAAGATAGTTGTCTATACAGCACTTGAATTCCCCTCCCGACCTTTCCCCTTGAAACCAGCCCACTGCTTCTGCTTCTCCAGGAAAAGTGCTCTTGGTCAAGGTCACCGCTGACCTCTGCATTGCTTAGTCCAATGGCCAGTCCTCATTTCTCTGCTCACTGGGCTTAGCAGCATTTGACATAGCTGCTTCCCCCTTCCTCTCAGAAACGTTTTCTTCACTTGTCTTCCAGGGCCTTGCTTTCCCAATGCCTCACTGGCTGTTCCTTCTCATTCTCCGGATTCCTCCTTCCCCTCCCGTCTTCTAAACTTTGCAAAGTATGAGGCTCGGTTTCGGACCTCTATTGTTATTTATACTCATTACCCTGGGGACTCTTTCCATATGTTAAATTTAAATTTTTTATCTATGTGCGAGTGTATCCCAGATTTATGTTGTCAGCCTGGAGCTCTCCCCCGAACTCCGTACTAATATATTCAACTGCCTATGTGACATCTTCACTTAGAAATCTAATATGTCCAACTGAACTGCTAATCTTCTCCCCCAAGCAAGCTCCTCTTGCGGTTTTCTCCATCTCTGTTCATTTCTAGTTTCTCAGGCCAAAAGCCTAGAATGATTTTTGAATACTCTCTTTTTCTCACACCCGCAGACTATCTTTCACCAGTCTTTCTGAGTAGTCTTACCCTTTCTGATCATTGGTGCAGAGTAAAGGTTTAGAAAAATGCACATTTCAGTACAGTATTTTGTTGTTTAAAATAATGTCAGAAAAAAAAATGTGAGCGTGCCATTCAGTGGTCTGCGTGACCTACCCCCTTCTTACCTAATTCCTTTTTCCCTAAAACTCCTATGCTCCAGCCCTACTACCGCACTTGCGATTACATTAAACCACCAGCTGCTTTTGGACATTAAATATCCCTGAAATATCCTTCTGCCTACCCCAGATGGCTTATTTCTTGAGTCCTCGAATGTGTAATTGGAATAGACTTAGCTGCTCACAGGCAGAACCCTCACATTTGTTCCTCGGCCTGGGAGGTGAGATTGTCAGACCGAGAGCCTTACTTGATGCTAAAGGAGGAACAGTGGTGGACACAGAATCATGAGGTCTCCTGGGTCTGTCACATGCCCCGTGACCGGCGTGCTGCAGCCTGTGAGCAAGTAAAGAGACACAGCTGAGCTACGAGCTCACTGATGATCATCTTCAAGGGCGCAGAATGCGCTCTAAATTAAGCACCAGTGTCGTAGTCAGTTCTACAGACTAGGTAGCTTATAAACAACAGGATTTCATTTCTCACAATTCCGGGTGCTAGGAAGGCCAAGGTGAAGGTACCTGCGTGGTCGCATTCTGGCGAGAGCTCTCATCTGGGTACTTTAATCCCATTCACGGAGGCCCCAGCATCATGAGCTGAGCACCCCCCAAAGGCCCTTCACCTGATACCATCATCTTTGGGCATAAAGATATCAACATCTGGATTTTTGGGGGGCGTGGATACAAACATGCGGATCACAGCGGCCGGCGGTACATCGTGCCGTGCTCCCGGAAGGTAGGATGCAGGAGTCCAGGAAACGAGGTGTGTATGTGGGAGTGGCCTGGCTCACCATCACTCCCAGTGACCCACTTTCAGGATTTGTCCTACCTGCCCCCAGAGCCCTGGATCCTGCAGGTTCAGGAGTCCTGGTTCCCAGAGGTGGATGCTTCCAGCAGGGCACATGGCAAGGCTCTCATCAAACATTAACGCCCAGCAGACAGGGAAAGGAGTCATCAAGGGGCAGGAATCACTGGCCCTGACCATCAGGAGATGACGGCTGAGAGGCGTTTGGCACGCAGGTGATCCACCCGCATTTCTCTGGTTACTTACTTGCCCAGTTTTGACAATAAATGAGCAGATGCAGCAGCCCTGGCCCAAGAGGAGCCTTAGAACTGGGGTCTCAGGCTGATCACGGACGGTGGTCTGGGTCACGCCACCAGGCAATCCACCGACTTGGAGAGCTGATAGTCGAGGGCAAGGTTCATCTAGAATGGATAGTATGAGAGTGGGAGGATGAGAATTAGATGGGGCCTGGAGACCAGCTTCAGCATGAGAGTAGTGGCTCATTCCAGCGACTTGTCTCTTAGATGCCTCGTTCAGGAAAAGCCCACCAAATTCCCAAGGGACCTGCCTTCAGAAGTAACACAGAAGAAGCACATAGATCTGATTGAAACAAAGGGTGGATGGTAATGGATGCTGGGCTGCCTTTGTCCCGCCTGAGTGTATAGGTGGCAGGCGGTTCTCTGCTGAGTTCCTCTTCAGGAGTTCAGCATTTATCTTCTCTGAGTGGCTGGAGGGGAGAGGGAGGCTGTATCCAATGACTGGCTGAGGCAGGCATATATAAACCCAGACTTCTTACTTCAGTTTGAGAATGCTTTGAAGGGGTATGCCAACCCCAGTGCTCCCATGAGATGAGTTTAGGCTTTTGTGGTCACTGTATCACAGACCATCTCTTTCCTCCTACTGATCCTGCTTCATCTGCTCCCTGGTAGGCAGAGCTTCTGAGAGCAGTCCCAACAAATTTGTTTCCAGATCTGCCTCCCATGGACCCTAACCCATGTTGGGTGCTCCTTCCATCCTCTCTTTCAGTTTAGGACTCTGCTCTGTAGAACACTTGCACAATTTTATGTAGGTTTTCCATTTAGACTCTATGCCCTTTGTAAGCAGGGAGCATCCACTCATTTGATGTGTCATCAATGCCTGACCGAATGTTTATCTAATGAAAAATGTGCCCCTGTCCCTCCCTTTCTCGTGCCCTCTCTCAAAATAAATATTTAAACATTTTAATAAAGAAGAAACATGTGCTCCCACGACCCCTTCAGAGGGTTTTGCCCTGGGGCGTTGAATGTTAGTCCAGAGAAGAAAGGCGTGCCAGTGAACGGGATGTGCAATGGGAGTTAGTAGGAGTGGTAGCATGATTTGTGTATAAGAGGTTTGGAATTTGCTCCAGTTGAAGACTTTTTAAACAAAATTGTTCTAGCTGATTCTAAACCAGTGTAAGTAACATGGAAGGCTTGGGCACCATACAGTTATGAATAGAATTTCCCCAAATTCCTGTGTTACCTAGGAAATTTTCAATTTTCTTCTAAAGATTTTTACTTTGGCTACTCAGCCACATGGATCGATCTGGGAATTTTGTGATGGGGGAAAAAGTAATTACTACTACTGTTGATTTCTTAAGGTTATTGAGAAATTTTTATAATTCCTATGATGAAATTTATGGATACTTTAATGAAATCTTACAAATAAATTCATTTTAACCTTTATTTTTTTAATTTGATAAATCTTGATAGTATTTAAAAAGGAGTAATCCTCAACTCATTGGCAAAAGCCATACCTTTTTTTTTAGATACATAACATTTCATTCATTTATCATTCATTACATTTTTTTTTGCTTGAGGCTTTTTTTTTTTTTTTTGCACACATGTGTTACATTCCTAGAAGAAGAATCCCAGGGTTTTCCCTCCTGTGTGTTTTTGTCTTGCTTCTTCCTGGTCCGTGATGTCGGCTGAGGTTGTCAGTACAACGAAACCGAACTGGTGGGACGGGAGCAGACTATTCTGCCATTTTACTAGATCTTTGCGTTGTACATCAGAGGGGGCTGAGTGCCCCACACTTGTTTAATGTGGCTGTAAGGTTTGCAGTGATTTTCGGAGCTGTGTGATCATCAATGATTTGAAATTCGCCACTGTAACCGTGGTCCATCATCACAGTTGGGAAGCAGATGATGACGTTGTGGCACGGTCTAATAACAACCTGATGTTTGCCTCTGCTTTCAGTGTCGCTAATGCTCTTGAGAGCATCTGCCGGGACACTCGAGCGTGGCATTATGGCGGCCGGAAAGATGGCGGCAAGGGCATTCATTTCGTTTTTAACCATTCTAGACTTCCTGTGGATGCCTGCTCTTTTTAAATGTGCGATGTACTCATTTACTTTTCAAATAGTGAAACAATTGCCTGAGATTTTCTGATGGCTTATTTCTCTTTTATAGAGACTATTTGCACAGTTAATATACTTAGGCATTTATAAATGAATCCAGATTCTCAGGTCTACTTTTAGTTTGTGATATTGTGCTGCCTGACGCTGTTGGCATCATATTTGATGCTGTAACAGCAACCCTGTAACCCAAAATACACATTGACGCCATGGGAACAGGGCCACACATTGATTGAATGCATCACTGTTATACTGATTGGCTTGGTATTGTGTAAACAAGGCATATTTCTAAGAATTTCAGCAAATGAAGAAAATTTAATAGACGTTTAGTTGCCATAGGAAACCGTCAGACACAGTTTTAAAATATGAAAGCCCAGTAATAGCTATTTCCAAAAGATCTGATTGGATCGAGGCCTCCTAGAATCTAGATTAGGTCCTGATACTAAGAAGATACACTGAGACAACTCCCTTTACTTTCCTGAGGTTGATAGTAATAAGTGTGACCATAGTTGAATGCCTTCTGTCATTTCATTTTCATTTTATACCCCAAACAGCTATTTGAGGGTAGGCAGTACTATACCCATTTTATGGATCAGGAAAACTGAGGTTCAGATACATTAGGTAACTTGCTCTAGGTTGCAGAGAACCCAGATTTAGACCCAGGTCTGACTCTGAAGTCTGTGCTTTTATTCTACCACAATGTTTTCTTTCTCATTTTTCATCCAAAACACAGAAGCAATACTACTTGTTCTGCCTGCTTTATAACTGTGTGTGTGTGTGTGTGTGTGTGTGTGTGTAAGAGAGAGAGAGAGAGAGAGAGAGAGGGAGATACACATACACAGGCACAGAGAGAGAGAGAGAGAGAGAGAGAGAGAGAGAGAGAGAGAGAGAGAGACTGGGAAATTGTCAAATTAGTGTTGTACATCTGAAACTAATGCAATGTTGTTCAACTATACTTAATTTTAATAAAGGGAAAAAAGTGCCATCCATTTTCTTTGGTCGTAAATATCTTCACTAAGACGTCAGGGGTTGTAGGTAGGTCTGATGTTTAGATGCCCTTTGAGGTTGGTATTGTCATGCTGCTTCATGGGCAAGAAAATCAGTTGTGAGGACAATAAGTGACTTGTGCCTGAACACATACCAAACAGCACAGCCAGGCTGCGGACCCAGGTCTGTGTGATTTCAAAGCCTCCTTTCTAATCAGTAGCTTAACCTGCAGGGTTTCTTGCCCTTATTGAGCAGGAGCGGGCACCAGTGGAAGGAAGAAGCTTATCATGTAATTGTTTTTGAAGAATTTAGATGTAGAACTGAGCTTTACTTTTGTCCCCTTGACAGTCTCACGTCTTTCACTTAGCATTTTGTCTTAGGAAACAGCATGGCTCCCGTTTTTGTGTGTGCAACAAAATCAAGTTTAAAGATGGGCCTTCTTCAGGCTGGGCAAAATAAGGGCCTCTGCTCAACAAATCTGCATTAACCACCTGCCACCTAGCAGGTGCCACAATATTGGGACCACAGAGATAAGAAAATCATTGGATTATAAGGACATTCCTATAATAATGATATGTACTAAGTGCCATAAGAACACAGTGAACTGAGTGGTTACTTTGAATGTGTTTTATTTAAATTTAAGTCCAATACAATTTATTGTCTGTCTTTAAATACCGGTACTGCCATATAATCCTGGCACTTCGCATTTAATTAAAAACCTTCCTTCTTCAACATCCTTATTTTTACATGTGCATAGAAGTAAAAGAGTAGGAAAAAAAGTAAAAGAATAAGCAACTGTTTCCAGTATTTCAAAATCTTACTGACTGTTGAACATGTTCTCATCCTGAGTCTGAACAAGCTAACCCAAATGCCAAATATCTTTGCTTTTTGTCTGGTTTACATAAAGTGAGCATCAGAGGAAGGACACCTGATTGGCTCTTGATGACATCATAGGAATTTCTGGGCAGGTAGTCGGTGCACCAGTCATGGAGAGGAGAGCCCCATGTGAGAATCGCAGTGCTCAAATTAAACATGCCCAGTCGGCGACTAATCTTGGACTTGAGCACAGATTGATGGCCACATTTAAATGATTGGTATCAGTGAGCAGTACATAAGTTTCTGCAGGCTTGCTTGACTTTATAGCTTATCACAAACATGACAGTGATTTATGTGATTTCATAATATTATTATAAAACCTTCATAATTATGGATTGTTGGTTAAAATCTGAATCAACAGTGAACCTGGAAAATAGTAATAATACACATGGCATGAATTAATTATGACTTACTAAATACAGTTTAATAGGCAAAATAATTTCAACGTAAGGCCCAGGGAGGAAACAAACATAAAAGGTGGTTTGAAGGTTGGAAGGCAAGAGATTGCTTCAGTTGCTGTCCCCAATTCTTCTACTGTTTCTCCTACTTTTCTTACAAATTCTGGACTTCATTTAAGACTCATCTAAAGTTTTATATGTAGTGGTGGAAATTAATTAGTTCCTTTTCTTCTGATTTATTATCATAGTGTACATTTCTGCGGGAAGATAGCATACCTTGAAGAGTAATTGATATATTCTTCTCCACAGAAACCGATGTGAGAGTTCAATGTCAATTTAAAATCAGAAATTTCTCATGCCACTCAGAAGTACTGTGGTCCCAATAATTCTGATTGCTTCCTGCATATCCAATTCCCACATATATTTTTCAAGGGTCCTAGTTCTGCCAGAATTTTCTCATGGATCCGGTGTTAGGTGTTCTTATGTGTAATGTTTTTTTTAGCATTAACAGTTTGTCTGCATATATTACTTGGTTTCTCTGAAGGACTACCAAATAGGTGATCCTCCTTGAGTGATCCTGACTTCTCACTGTTTCACTACTTAGGAAGTATGTACATGTGTCATATATGCTTCCTGCTTTATGTGGCACCATGGATCAGAGCTATGCAATAGTAGATGAAGTGGGCATTTGAAAATTACTTGCTGATTTGACTTAAATTGGATGGTTCACATAGGAAAAGTTTTGTTGAGAAATTGAGGAAAAGCAACTTTTTCAGAGGAAATGTAGTTTGACAATATTGTTTTGCTATATATTCTTTTAAAAAACTTATTGTGTACTAAAACTTAAGAGCACTTTTGTTGAATAAAAAGCAAAGCCAATCATGGCATTGCTATAAGAAAGTACTGAAAACATAGCACAATTTTTTGATGTAAAATAAACATAAGATTTACGATTTAAATATTTTAACATGTATGCATGATTTGGTGGCATTTAGGGCATTCATTTTTTTAAGTGAAGTATGACTAACATACAGTGTTATATAATTTTCAGGTGAACAATATTATAATTGAACAATTTTATGCATTACTCACTGCTCATCAAGCTACATGTACTCTTGATCTCCTTCTCCATTTCACTCATCCGTAGCCCCACGTCCCCTCTGGCAACCTCCTGTGTGTTCTCTATAGTTAAGAGTCTGTTTTTTTTGTTTGTCTCTGTTTTCTTTGTTCATTTGTTTTGTTTCTTTAGTTCCATATATGAGTGAAATCATATGGTATTTGTCTTTCTTTGACTGACTTATTTCACTTAGCATTATACCCTCCAGGCCCATCCATGCTATTGCACATGGCAAGATCTCATTCTTTTTTATGATTGAGTCACATTCCTGGAACATTCACATTGTCCATGTCTGTGGGTAGCCACTGTAGTCCAAGTGCCAATACAAAGGCAAGCATTGGGGCTAGTCCCTCAGGGAACCACCAGACCTACCAAAAACACAACCCGAAAGTTTTGTATGACAGTGTTCTTACCATCTACCTTGGCACTAACCAGCCAGTCTTGAGTAGCAAGAATGGTGAGGGAAATTTGGGAACCCCAAGGTTGGGGCAGAAGAAAAAGAGATTTTTAAGGATTTGGGCGGTATTCTAGAAGATAAGTCCTATTTCCTTCGTCATACTATACAAAGGGGATGCTACAGCAGAGAAGTTTAGGAACCCACCTTATACAGCCGTGGAAAACCCTGGAATTTATTGTCTCTTTACTTTAGGTAAAGGGTAATTGAGGAAAGTCTTGATGTGTTTGTTCTGAGGATAAAGCTTTTTCCTTAAGGGAGATGTCATGTCTTAGGTAATGCACCTGAGGATGGAATTGTTGTATTTTGTCTCTGGAAACTTTATGTCTCCTTTGAGTATTATGTATTGGTTATCTGTCAGTAATCTATAGAATGTTCAGGAACAAAGAAAGAAGTCATCTACATATTGAATGAGGATAGAATTACAAGAGAAAATAAAATTCTTTAGATTTGCATTTAAAGTCTGAAAAATTGGTCGGGTCTCCTGTAAATCCTCAAGGCATAATGACCTAAGTATATTGTTGATTTTCCCGGGTGAAGGCAAGTAGGTGTTGGGAATCAAGGTGGAGGGGTATACTGAAGAAGGCAGAACCCCAGGTTGACAACAGTGAAGTAAGTAGTGTCAGGGAATACAGAAGTGAGGATAGTATTAGGATTTGAGGTGAAAGGGAACCTAGGTTTTACTATTTTATTTATGGCCTAGAGATCTTGAATTCATTCATCTTTTCCTGTTAGGCTTTTGCACAGGGAGTATAGGAGTGTATATAATACAGGGAGTATTTAGGTAGGGTAGGCTCTTTTTCAAGGATCCCTTAAATAATAGGTCTAAAACTTTCAATTGCTTCAGGTATTAAAGGATGTGTAGGTAGCTTAGGGAGGGGCATAGTGAGGTCTATTTCAGCTTTTAAGGACTTGGCTTCTCAATAAATCCTATGTCTGTTGTCTTGTAGTTCAAAGAAACTCAGGAATGTGGCTGAGCATGTTCTGAAGGCGAGGACTGCCAGGGCTTGGGGAATTGGGGAAGTGTGTGTGTGTGTGTGTGTGTGTGTGTGTGTGTGCATGTGTGGGTGCATCTGCATGCCCACACACACATAGGAAACTGGACTGATATATCACAGCATATAGAGGCAAAGGTGAATGGGGGAGGTAACTTAGATGTCAAGAGTTAGTCCTCTGGCAAACATATTATTGCATAACATTCCAAGAAAACACAAAAAAGCTGTGTTGGTCATCATGAGATCCAAGAGATGGGAAGAGGGATTTAGAAAGAGGAAAAGCATATGGTAGAGTATGTCATTCCACCAGTGAGATTATTTTGCCACTCTGAGGGATTAGAGTGGGAAAATGTGAGACATTGATGGTGGAGTAGGTGACTTCAATGTCTATGAAAGAGGTGGCACAGTGTCCATTGACTCAGAATATTATTTCCTACAATATGTTTAAGGTTATCTGAGGACAGACAAGAGCAGATCCCAGGAGGGGAGTCATTAAGTCTCTTCAGTTAGTTGGCTTATTTTTTTGAACAAATTTTAGCTCAGTGTGCCTTTTCCTTGCAACATCTACAGATGTCTTAGTCTAGAGAAGGGTTTAGCGACATTTAGGGTGGCTAATAATTGTAAATATTTATGCCCCAAACATGAGGGAACCCACATATATAAATCAATCACAAACATAAACAAACCTATTGATAATAATACTGTAATTGTAGGGGACTTTAATACTCCACTTACAGCAATTGACAGATCATGTAGGCAGAAAATCAAGAAGGAAACAACGGCTCTGAATAACTCATTGGATGAGGTGGATTTAACAGACATATTCAGAGCTTTTCATCCTAAAGCAGCAGAATACACATTCTTCTTAAGTGCACATGGAACATTCTCCTAAATAGATCACATACTGGTTACAAAACAGCCCTCAACAGGTACAAAATGATTGATATCATACCATGCATATTTTCAGATCACAATGCTGTGGAGCTTGAAATCAACCACAAGGACAAATTTGGAAAGTCCTCAAAATGTGGAGGTTAAAGAACATCATAATGTGGGTGACCGAGTGGCTCAGTTGGTTAAGCATCTGACTTTGGCTCAGGTCATGATCTCATGGTTCATGAGTTCGAACACCACATCAGGCTCTGTGCTGACAGCTTGGAGCCTTGAGCCTGTTTTGGATTCTGTGTCTCCCTCTCTCTCTGCTCCTTCCCTGCTCATACTCTGTCTCTCAAAAATAAATAAATGTTAAAAAAAATTGAAGAACATCCTACTAAGGAATGAGTGGGTTAACCAAGAAATTAAAAAAAGAAATTAAAAAATACAATGAAGCAAATGAAAATGAAAACATGACCATCCAAACCCTTTGGAATAGAGAGAAGGCAATACTAAGAGTAAAATACATCACAATTCAGGCCTATCTCAAGAAGCAAGAAAGGTCCCAAATATACAACCTAAACTTACACCTAAAGGAGCTAGAAAAACAGCCGCAAATAAAGCCCAAAGCCAGAATAAGAAAGGAAATAATATAGGATAGAGCAGAAATAAATGATATAGAATAAAATAAAAAAAAGAACAGATCAATGAATCTAAGAGCTGGTTCTTTTGAAAGAATAAAAAAAAAATGATAAACTCCTAGCCATACTTCTCAAAAAGAAAAGAGGACCCAAATAGATAAAACCATGAATGAAAGAGGAGCGATCACAAACAACATCACAGAAATAAACAACTATTAGAGATTACTATGAAAAATTATATGCCAACAAACTGAACAATTTGGAAGAAATGGACAAATTCCTAGACACACGCACTACCAAAATTCAAATGGGAAGAAATAGAAAATTTGAACAGACCCATAACCAGTGAATAAACTGAATCGGTTATCAAAAATCTCTGAACAAATAAGAGTCCTGGGCCAGATGGCTTCCCTGGGGAATACTACCAGATATTTAAAGAAGAGTTAGTACCTATTCTTTTCAAATGGTTCCAAAAAGTAGAAATGGAAGGAGAGCTTCCAGACTCATTTCATGAAGCCAGCATTACCTTGATTTCCCAAACCAGACAAAGACCTTGCTAAAAAGGTGAATTACAGGCCAATATCCTTTGTGAACATGGACACAAAAATTCTCAACAAGATACTAGCAAATAGAATTCAACAGTACATTAAGAGAATTATTTACCATAATCAAGTGAGATTCATTCCTGGGCTGCAGGGCTGGTTCAATATTTGCCAATCAATCAATGTGATACATCACTTTAATAGAAGAAAGGATAAGAACCATATGATCCTGTCAGTAGATGCAGAAAAAGCATTTGACAAAATACAGCATCCTTTCTTAATAAAAACCCTCAAGAAAGTTGGAATAGAAGGAACATACCTTAACATCATAAAAGCCATATATGAAAGGCCCACAGCTAATATCATCCTCTATGAGGAAAAACTGAAAGGCTTCCTCCTGAGATCATGAACATGACAAGGATGTCCATGTCACCATTCTTGTTTAACATAGTGTTGGATGTCCTAGCCTCAGCAACCAGACAACAAAACGAAATAAAAGGCATCCAAATTGACAAAGAAGTCAAACTTTCACTCTCTGCAGATGACATGATACTCTACACAGAAAACCTAAAAGAGTCTACCAAAAAACTGCTGGAGTTGATACATGAATTCAGCAAAGTCACAGGTTGCAAAATCAATGTACAGAAATCGGTTTCATTTCTATACACCAATAATGAAGCAATAGAAAGAGATATCAGGGAATCAATCCCATTTACAATTGCACAAAAAAATATTAAATAGCTAGGAATAAGCCTAACCAAAGAGGCAAGGGATCTCTATACTGAAAACTATAGAAAGGTTATGAAAGACATTAAAGAAGACAGAAAGAAATGGAAAAACATTTTATGCTTATTGGAAGGACAAATACTGCTAAAATGTCGACAGTACCCAAAGCAATCTACACATTCAGTGCAATCCCTATCAAAATAGCACCAGCATTCTTCTCAGAGCTAGAACAAACAATCCTCAAATTTGTATGGAACCACAAAAGACCCTGAATAGTCAAAATAATGTTGAAAAAGAAAACCAAAGCTGGAGGCATCACAATCCCAAGACTTTAAAACCTGCATTACAAAGCTATAATCATTAAGACAGTATGGTATTGGCACAAAGACAGAGATGTAGTCAATGGAACAGAATAGACAACCCAGAAATGGACCCACAGATATATGGCCAACTAATCTTTTACAAAACAGGAAAGAGTATCCAGTGGAAAAAAGACAGTCTCTTTAGTGAACGGTGCTGGGACAAATGGACAGAAATATGCGGAAGAATGAAACTGGACCACTCTGTTACACCATACGCAAAATAAATTCAAAATGAATGAAAAACCTAAATGTGAGACAGGAAACTATCAAAATCTTACAGGGGAAAACAGACAGCAGCCTCTTTAACCTTGGCCACAACAACTTCTTGCTTTACATGTCTCCGGAGGCAAGAAAAATAAAAGCAAGAATGAACTTTTGGGACCTCATCAAGATAAAAAGCTTCTGCACTGCAAAGGAAATGATCAACAAAACTAAAAGGCAACTGATGGAATGGGAGAAGATATTTGCAAATGACATCTTGGATAAAGGGTTAGTATCCAAAATCTATAAAGAACTTATCAGTCTCAACACCCAAAAAACAAATAACCCAGTGAAGAAATGGACAGAAGGCATGAACAGACACTTTTCCAAAGAAGACATCCAGATGGCAAACAGACACATGAAAAGATGCTCAACGTCACTCATCATCAAGGAAATATATATCAAAACCACAATGAGATACCAGCTCACACTGGTCAGAATGGCTAAAATTAATGCAGGAAAAAATAGCTGTTGGTGAGGATATGGAGAAAGAGGAGCCTTTTTCACTGTTGGTGGGAAGGCAAACTAGTGCAGCCACTCTGGAAAACAGTGTGGAGGGTCCTCAAAAAATTGAAAACAGAACTACCCTATGATGCAGCAATTGTACTATTAGCAATTTATCCAAAGGATACAAAAATGATGATTTGAAGGCACATGCACCCCAATGTTTATAACTGTGCTATCTTCAAGAGCCAAATTATGGAAACAGCCCACATGTCCATCACTGATGAATGGGTTAAGAAGATGTGGTATATTTATTCAATGAAATATAAGTTGGTGATCAAAAAGAATGAAATCTCGCCATTTGCAATAATGTGGATAGAACTGGAGGGCACTATGCTATGTGATATAAGTCAGACAAAGACAGACATCACATGATTTCACTCATATGTGGAATTTGAGAAACTTAACAGATGATCATAAGGGAAGGGTAGGAAAACTAAGATAAAAACAGAGAGAGAAGCAAACCATAAGAGACTCTTAAATGCAGAGAACAATCTAAGGGTTGATGTGGGCGGTTGCTGAGGGGGCCTTAAAAGGGTGACAGGCATTAAGGAGGGCATTCTCGTGATGAGCAGTGGGTGTCATATGTAAGAGATGAATCACTAGGTTCTAATCATGAACCCAAGACTTCACTGTATGTTAACTAACTTGAGAATAAAAAAATGAACTAATTAAAAAAAATAAATGAGCAGAGGACCTGAATAGGTATTTTCCCAGAGAAGACATATAAATAGCCAACATGTACACAAAAAGATGGTCAACATCATTAATCATCAGGAAAATCAATTCAAAACTACAATGAAGTATTGTGTCACACCTGTTAAGATGGCTATTATTAATTAAAAAAAGAAGAAGATAATAAATGTTGACAAGGATGTGGAGAAAAGGGAATCCCTGTGCACTATTCGTGGGAATGTCAATTGGTATAACCACTCTGGAAAACAGTATTGAAACTCCCTCCAAAATTAAAACTATAACTACCATATATGATCCAGCCACCCCACTTCTGGGTATATGTCTCAAAAAAATGAAATCAGAATCTCCGAGAGAGATGTGCACTACCATGTTCATCATAGCAGTATTCACAGTAACCAAGACATGGAAATAACCTAAGTGTCTGTCAATGGATAAAGAAAGTGTGTGTGTGTGTGTGTGTGTGTGTGCACATGCATGTACTGGAATATTATCCAGCCATGAGATAGAAGAAAATCCTGCTATTTGCCATAACATGTATGAATGTTGAAGGTATTATGTTAAGTGAAATAAGTCAGAGAAAGATACTGTATGATCTCACTTACGTGCGAAATCTGAAAAGGCCAAACTCCTAAATGGAAAGTAGAATGGTGGTTACTAGGAATGGGGTGGGGTGGGGGGTGGAGGGAAATGGATGAGTGCAGGCAAAAGGTACAAACTTCCAGTTATGAGAGGAGTAACTTCTGACACTCAAATGTAGAACATGGTGACTGTAATGAATAATATTGTATACTTGAAAGTTGCATACTTGAAAGTTGCTAAGGGAGTAGATCTTTAATGTTCTCATCACAAAAAAAGCAAGAGTGATTATGAGGTGATGTAGGTGTTTACTAACCCATTTATGGTAGTTACTTTACAATATATATGTGTATCAAGTCATCATCATGTTGTATACCTTAAACTTATGCAGGGTTACATGTTAATTATATCTAAATAAAGC
This sequence comes from Mungos mungo, assembly GCA_004023785.1. NCBI lineage: Eukaryota > Metazoa > Chordata > Mammalia > Carnivora > Herpestidae > Mungos > Mungos mungo. The sequence continues at coordinate 40,420 of PISW01010927.1, forward strand.
TGGAAGGACCTAAAACAATACTACAATGCCACTACAAGTGGATTGGAGTGAAAACATTTTGGAAATAGGTGGTGATGATTCTGGCACAACTGTGAGTGCAGTGCGGGCTTCTGTGGCAGCCAGACAGCAAGGGGGTGGCCCTGCTTCCCTGATGCTTACTTATGCTCTGCCGCCTTGGTGGTGAGTGCAGTTGTTATGCCCAGATTTTAATATCGCCCCCAAAAACCAGAGACCGCCAGGGAGGCCGAAGCACGCATGCAAAAGCAAAGGGCTTTATTACGAATTTAGGCCCAGCCAGCCTAAACTCAGGCTCACAGACTTACTGGATCCACATGGAGTGAGCCCCGAACATGGCGGGGCAGGGTCTTTTATGAGTTTGGAAAGGGGAGTTACAGGAAATTGTGACACAGGTACAGGGGTCCAATCAATATAGCATCACATCATTGACAGTAACTTTAACCAATTACAGAGTGGACCCAGAACCCTCAGGTAGGGCGTGACTAGGACCCTCAGGTAGGGCGTGACTTAACCTCCATCTTTAGGCCTGCCCTCAGAAATGTTAATGATGTTAGCTGGCCTTCAAGGTCAGAGGGGAAACCCGAATCAAACCTGCATCCTTTCACAGTCAGGGCAATCTGAAGGAGGGTCTGACCAAGATGGCGCCACTCTTTTCTCACTGACTTTAGTAAGGTTATGGTCTTTACCATGGAGGCGAACTAACTGAGTGTCTAAGGGGTCTTTAGGTTGCTGGGTGAAGTGACTGTTAAGGGAGCTATATATTTTTTTTTCCACTGTGACACATGGCATTTATTGGCACCAGGGACCTACTTCAAGTTAACAGTAGTTACTGAGCACGACTCAGCTTCTGGGGCATCTGATGGTCTTGTACCCCGGCCAGAGAATTCTGAGCAGTACCTAGGGAATAGTTTCCCTAACTTGTTTAGAGTCCCTTTGTTGAATTGCTCATTTGACCCAACCGCTGGTGAGCTCATCCATCGGGGGCTAAAGAGAAGGGCCTGGTCAAAAGCAGGAAGTTTCTGTAAATAATCCACTAGCTCTTCCCAGGACCAAGTGCTTTCCCCTCTTGCAAACAATTCTGTAGCAAGCCTCAGAAGGGTCCCAGGGGACCCTAAGGCATGCTTCTCTTTCACAATGGCATGGTGCTCAATCGACCATCTTGCTCACGACAACAACCTGTCAACCTGCCCTGTGTCGAGGTTGTCACTGGTCAATCAGGACAACACGCCAAACTGAAAATAACAATCAGGAGAGAAAAGAAAAAGGTGCCAGCTCCTAAGTGTTTCATTTTTTCTCCACAGAGCAACACTGAACAAGAATTAGATGACATTAAGTGCAAACAGGGGTGATCATCTCGTTGCTGAAGAGCCCCAGAACAAGAGCCTCCTTCCTTTCACTAGATGCTGGTTACTGGCGGCTAGCAGGGGGGGAGAGCAGGAGGGGAGGAGTGCTAAGTCAGAGGAGGGCAAGGTGCCTCGCCCAAGGCCATCAGAACGGATGGTTCCCCTGGAGGCTCCTGGGAATGCAGGTATGTGTATGAGCATGGCTGGACCCGGAGGGCCTGGGTCCTTGACTACAACTACGACCTGTAAGTTGCAGTGGAATGTTAAATAACAAAAACTCAACAGAGTTAATTATAAAGATCTAATTGGAGTTATTGACTCGTTAATTGGCTGGCATCCCGTGTAGCAAATAGAAGTGAGGTTCAAAGGGCTATGAAAAAGGGTTTATTGCACTGCTATTTTTTATGGGCCAACAGTAGCCAACTGATGGATCCAAATATCCATTGATGGATGAATGGATAAAGAAGTTGTGGTACATACATAGAATGGAGTATTACTTGGTGATCAAATAGAATGAAATCTTGCCATTGTGACAATGTGGGTGGAACTAAAGTATATTATGCTAAGTGAAAAAAAGTCAGAGAAGACAGATATCATGATTGCACTTTTATGTGGAATTCAGGAAGCACGACAGATGCACATAGGGGAAGAGAAGGAAAAACAAAAACAGGGAGACAAACCATAAGAGACTCTTACATACAGAGAACTAAATGACGGTTGCCAAAGGGGAAGTGGGGGGATGGGTTAAATGGGTGATGGGCATTAAGGAGGGCCTTTGTTCAGAAAGCACTGGGTGTTAACTGTAATTGATGAATGAATACTGGGTTCTACTCCTGAAGCCTAGACTACACTGTATGTTAACTAACTTAAATTTAAATGTAAAAAATCCATATCAACTTTAACAAAAAAAGGAAGCATTTTTTAAACATAGAGGGAGTGGAAAAAGGGAATTATTAGCAAAGCACGCAGTGTTTTAGGCAAGGTCACCCTTTTAAGGGGATCAGAGAGGGCTAGCAGTACATTTCCTAGAGCAGACCTGGAAATGTCCATGTTGACTGGTTAAAGGTTACATTTCCGGTGGGTTGACACTGCTGCTAGGTTAGGTACTAAGCTTGCTGTACTGACTTGGGGCCTTAACCTAAGTGATGCCATTGGGGCCTGTGGTTTTCTTGTAACCGCCACAGACTGTGCACCCAGTGTGCGGCTGCGGGAAGTGCGGCTTTCTCCCGTGAGGCCTGCGGGTACTGCTCCGTGACTGCCTGTGGTCAGACCTCAGGGTCGCACAGGGCAGTTTGGCCTGGGGGCGAATTCCTCAGCTCGAACGAATAGAAACACTTTATTCTCATTCAGTATATTCTCTGTGCAACTTTCTGGGGGGTACTGACAGGGCTTGGGCATTATAATCTGAGTTGCCATTTAGACTTGGCTACGGATGCCTCTGAAATTCACAGGCTATCTTACAGGGCAGGCGGCCACATGATTTAATAGGACTTGTTTTACCATTAATCTTCGGTTTTTCTAGTAGTGGCTGAAATTTAATTATCATCCTTATTGCTTTCATTTGTGACATGCTGGAGAATATATCTAGACACTGGGCAGGGTTTGTTGGAAATAACTCCCAGAGATCGTCACTTTTCCTGTTGTGTACTAGGAGCTTGAATTCAAAACTGCTTGCTAGCAGTGGCTTGTCAGTGGGAGCTTTTGCATGTGTTTTGTTATAGGGTGATATTATAATACGTTTTATTATATTAGGATTTGATATGGAGTCACTTAAAATTTTTTTAATGTTTACTTATTTTTGAGAGAGAGAGAGAGAGAGCACGAATTGGAGAGGGGCGGAGACAGAGAGGAAGACACAGAATCTGAAACAGGCTCTAGGCCTTGAGCTGTCAGCACAGAGCCCAACGCAGGGCTTGAATGTGGAATGGTGAGATTAGGACCCGAGCTGACGCTCAACCAATTGAGCCACCCAGGTGCCCCTGGAGTCACTTTTTATTTTTATTTTTTTAAGATTTACCTTTTAAGCAATTTCTACACTCCACGTGGGGCTCAGACTTCTAATCCCGAGATCAAGAGTGGTACTGTCCACTGACTAAGCCAGCTGGGTGCCTCTGGATTCATTTTTAAAAGGGGGGAATGAAAAGAGAGGGAGTCTATTTCTATTTGTGCTTTAGAATTTTTTTCTCACTTTTCATATACCAGTGAGTATAAGTACAAAATATTATTTTTTTTTCATTTTTTAAAAAATAGTTTATTATCAAATTAGTTTCCATATAACACCGAGTGCTTCTCCCCACAAGTGCCCCCCACCATGACCATCACCCCCTCCCCCCTCCCCCTCCCCCCTCAGTCCATGGTTCATCTTCAGTATTCAGTAGTCTCCCTTGATCTGTGTCCCTCACTCATCCCCACTCTCTTTCCCCCTTCTTCTCCCCATGGTCCCGTGCCAGGTCTGTCCTGTTAGACCTATGAATGCAAACATATGGTATCTGTCCTTCTCTGCCTGACTTATTTCGCACTGCTAGGGATTTACCCAAGGGATAAAGAAGTGCTGAGGAATAGGAGCACAAAATATTATTGCATTCAATGTAAACAATAATATGCTGTATAAATATTCTATTCTTGGTACTATTACACATTACTTACCCCTACACATATCTTATTCCATTTCCAGGAGAGATCCGAGTTTTTGGTAGTCTATTGCCACCTTTTATTTATTTATTTATTTATTTTGGTTTCAGAAGTCCCCATCTATTGCATCCTACAGTTACACAGGCGGATGAAACTGGAGAGTATGTTTTAACATACTCCGGACTGTGAATGAGCTCTGTATCTGCTATGCTTCTGTGGTGTGGGGCTGGCTACCTAACTGTAAGTAATCAGAGCATCATCCTAGCCCTCTTTACATCCCATAATTAGAAGTAATTCTACATAATAAAGCACTTTGAAAAAGAAAACCACATAATAAAGATGAGGTGTAATTTTAATGTATATCAAATCGTCACATCACACACTTTAAATAATTATATACTGTAAGAGTTGCCATGGGAAAGCAACTGAGCGGCCACTTTGATGTGGAAAGCTGTGAACACTGACAACCCCCACTTGCAAACCTGGGATGACCCAAGCCATTTGAAAAGCACCAGCGGCCATTTTATTGCAGGCCAGATAACAGATCCAGGCGCCACCAGGACTGACGACCCCCACTCTCAATCTGAACTGTCTCAAACTGTAACGCCTCATCATGGAATTCCAGCATCCCCCTCCCCACCGAAGCGAACAGCCAATTGAATCCTGCCACCGT
>PISW01010928.1:0-44540 GCA_004023785.1 Mungos mungo
GAGGGGACTAAGGGCGGGGGAAGGGAAAGGGCCGGAATTGGGGCTGGGGAGACTAGGGGAGGAAGCTGGGAGAAAGCGGTCTGGGAAGCCAGTGGATTTGGGATTGAGGCCCAGAGAAGGGGTCCAGGGAGAGAAGGGGAAGGGGTTTTTGGGAAGGGGAAGGGGAGGCAGAGGCGGTCCTGGGGAGGAGGTTGGGGCGCGCCGGGGGAGGGGGGCGGGGGATGAGTGGTCCGGAAGAAGGAGGCTGGGCTAGAGAGGGAGACGGCCTGAAGTGACGAGGCCCAGACGCCAGGAGGGCTGTGAAGGGAGGGGGCCTGAGCCTGGATCCCCGCCCCCTCCCCTTTCAGAACTGCAGCGCCTCCAGACCCACCGTGAGCCCGGATTTTGTTATATGATACAGACACCGAGAGGAAACAGAAACAATACATTGTTAATTCAAAAGCAAGGTTGTTGCACGATATGGATACTTTGTGCGTTTTTGGAAAATGAAAAATAATAAACCAGTCATCTTCGGTGTTTTGTGTATTTGCGTCAATGCAAAACAAAAGGTCGGAGAAAGCACTCTTGTCGCCCGTTACCTCTGCAGTCTGAGGTCTGGAGAGCCAAGGAGAATTCTCGCTTTTTATTCTCAATATGTTGGCAATTAGAAAAGCAAACCACTTGCAAAAGCAAACAAGAAAAAGAAATGTTGCCGGGGCCTGCAAACCAAATCACCTGCCCCTATCTCTGGCACTTGATCACCTACACCTTGAACCGCAGCCATAGGCCGTGCCCTGTGTGCAACAGTGCGGAGTGGCTTGTCCCATTTAATCCCAACCCTGGGGCAGCTGTTATTTTTCCAATTCACTGGTAAGAAATGGAGACTCTGAGAGGTTAAGTAACTTGCCCAAGGCCACACCGCAGACCTGAGTGGAAAGTCATCCTACTGCAGCCTAACTAATCAGGTTAGGGGTTACCGAGGAGCACGGGGCCTGGCACACAGTAGGCACTATATAAATGCTAGTAGGTTTGTTGAATAGATGAATGAGTGGCTCTTACAGGCTGGTGAGTAGAGACTCCCCATAAATCGGGGGGGTTATCTTTTTTTAATTATCTGACAAGAGAGAACCTAAGATGAAAAGCTTCAGCCCTGAGTGCTCCGGAAAGACAGAGGAGGAAATATGAAAGACCACAAAGGGGTAAAAACCAAGTCAACAAGATCTCTGTTCTGGCAAGTCTGGTAGGGGAGTGCCGCCCTCTGGGGACTGCTGAGGACAGCTGCTAAGTTCCTGGGACTTCAAAGGCAGCAGATGCTTCACTCCTGCAAAACCCAAGGAGCGGCATCCAGATCGCTTGCCCTGTTCAAGAATCATTTTTCTTTCCGCTCTTCCCCGGGGACGACAACAGCCCCAAGGCTGGGTACCATTCACTGAGCACCTTTTCTGGGCCAGCCGTGCTGTTACGCACTGTACCGAGGTAACTTCCTTAATAGGTGGGAGACTACCATTTTCTTTCCCACTTTATGGATAGAATCACTGAGGTCAGAAATTAAGTGACCTCAGATAAGGTCACAAGTGGCACAGGTGGCGGAGCAAGGGTTTGCATTCAGCGGTGCCCTTCTTTGAGGTTTGAGCCGTTCCTAGGGGAAACCAAGGCTAACCAAGATGTCAGAGCACATATCCGGGTTATTGCCTGTGGACCTGAGGCTGTGGGACCTGAGCTTCTCTAGGACTCTGAAGGTGCCTGGCCAAGTTTTCGCAGAACTAGGGACCCAGAGAGACAAGGAGGAAGGAGGGAGCAGAGTGTAAGGAGGGCTGGATCAAGGCTCCTGGGGGTCACTTAGCCTCAAGAGCCTGTCTGCAACGTAGAGGGGACATCCAAGGAGGCATTTTCATATCCTCGAAGTTACTATAAATAGCAAGTGTCCAGGGAGGGAATACTGAAAGGAAGGCGTGGACCCAGCCTTGTAAAGCCGGGAGAGTTGGTGGGAACCAATGAGCAACAATGTATTTCGTTTGTGGTTTTTTTTCTCACCTTCCAAATACTAGGGAACTTTCAACTCTGCAAATGGGTAGAGAAACCTCTTCAGAGCCCCAATCTGAACAGAAGGGGAATTTCATCCATCCCTAGAGATCTAACGCAGATTTTATGTATATATGATTGTATTTTCCCCAAAATGTGATCAATGATTTTTGTTCCATCGAAATTTAATATTTTTGTATAATACAATGAATTGTTTCATCCATGATTTTCTTTTTTTATTTTTTTAAAGAATGTTTAAGTTTACTTATTTTTAATTTTTTAAATATTTATGTTTTAGAGAGAGGGGGAGGAAGAGAGAGAGAGCATGAACGAGTGAAGGGCAGAGAGAGAGGGAGATACAGAATCCGAAGCAGGATCCAGGCTCTGAGCTGTCGGCACAGAGCCTGACCTGGGGCTCAAACTCACGAACTGCAAGATCATGACCTAAGCCAAAGTCAGCCGCTTAACTGACTGAGCCACACGAGTGCCTCATAAGTTTATTTATTTTGAGAGAGAGAGAGAGAGAGAGCAAGTAAGGGAGGGGCAGAGAGAGAGAGCGAGAGAATCCCAAGCAGGCTCTGCGCTGTCAGCACAGAGTCCAGTGCGGGGCTCGAACCCACAAACCTCGAGATCATGACCTGAGCCCAAAACCAAGAGTCAGATGCTTAACCAGCTGAGCCCTAGCACCTGGCACACAGTCTGTGGCACATAGTAGGTGTTTAATGAGAGGTTATGGAATAAAAGAAGATAAAATTTAAGGGAGAGAGGATTTGCGAATCCGACCTCTGGGGGCACCCTGTCCAGTCCTGGCCTCAAAGGGGGGCCGGAAGGGCTTCTCCGAATCACTCTGTGGCCCAGAGAGTCTAAAGCTTCGCTGGCTTCTTTCATCGCTGTGTCAGGGACAGTTGACCATTTATTGAGCAGTTTCAGGTGGAGAAACCAAAACGCAGACAGGCGTAGTGACAAGCCCAAGTTCATGGGCTGAGCTAAGAGAAGGGCTGGGAGAGAGAATGCTCTCCTGCGGGGGGTGGGGGGGGGAGGGGGGTTGTCAAGCCAAACTCACTTTCCATAAATCACAGTGTCTTCACCAGGATTTGTGAGTTAGGGTCTATTATTACCCCCATTTTACAGATTAGTAAAATGAGGCTCTGGACATTCACTTACCACTGCTTGGTTCCCAGGTGCTTTTCCTATCACTGTGGTTAGGAGAGCCTTTCTGGTCCCCCAGACTCCAGAGCCAGCCTTTAAAGTGCTGGCCGGGGGCGCCTGGGTGGCTCAGTCGTTTTAAGCATCCGACTTCGGCTCGGGTCATGATCACACAGTTTGTAGTTCGAGCCCCGTGTCAGGCCCTGTGCTGACAGCTCAGAGCCTGGATGGAGCCCGCTTCAGATTCTGTGTCTCCCTCTCTCTCTCTGTGCCTCCCCTGTTCATGCTCTCTCACTCTCTCTCTCAAAAATAAATAAACATTAAAATTTTTTTAAAAATAAAAGACCTGACTTCTTTAAAAAAATAAAAAGTTAGGGGCAACTGGGTGGCTCAGTTGGTTAAGTGTCCAACCTCGGCTCAGGTCATGATCTCACGGTTCGTGAGTTCGAGCCCCGCATCGGGCTCTATGCTGACGTCTTGGAGCCTGGAGCCTGCTTCGGATTCTGTATCTCCCTCTCTCTCTGTTCCTCCCTCACTCATGTTCTGTGTCTATCTCTTGAAAGTAAACATTAAAAAAAATTAAAAATTAAAAAAATTAAAAATAAATAAATAAAGCGCTGGCCCAGGCATAGAGCCCAGAGGCAGGGCGTCTCCTGGGACCCTGTCAGGCTTCCAGCCACGCCCCCCGCCAGCCCCTCCGTGCCCGGGCACACGCACGGGCACACGCACCGGCACGCACACTGACGCCGACTGCACAACCCCCGCAAGCCCAGCGTGTTCTCAGCTCACCTCCTCAGTGAGGCCTTTCCCAGATAAAACCGGAAGTCGGGGTCTGTGCCCCTTCCCTGGGCTGGCCTCCAGCAAGGAGACCTGGTGAAGAGTACAGAGTTTGGAGTCAGAGACGTGAAAGTCGTCTCCGTCCTCACGTACTGTGTGTCTTTGCACAGGTGACTGCAGCTCTCTGAGCCTCCGAAAACTGGGGAGGAGGAGTGTCATGAGAACTGAATGAGAACTAGGCACACTGCCTGTCGGCAGGAGCGGGCATCTGGCTGGCATTCGAGGGATGTCTGTTATCACTGTCATTCCTTCCTGTTCTCAGACACGAGAACCTCTCTTGCTGGTCATCCGTGCTGTGTAACAAACAGCCCCAACATCCCGTGGCTTTAAACGGTTTGTTATATCTCACCATTTGGTGGGTTTGGGAACGGTGTTTCTGTTCCACATGGTGTTACTGGGGTGAATCATGCTGTCACACTGTCTCCTCCTCCAAGACGTGTCTCGTCCTCCAGGATTCTCCGTGTGCTCTCTCTCCAGAAAGACAGTCTGGGCTTCCTAGAGCACGGCAGCTGGATTCCCAAGGCGGGAAAGAGGAAGTGGACGGGTGTCTGTCTTCAGGGTGTCGCTTCTGCTGCCTTTTTTTGTTGGTCAGAGTGAGTCACAGGACCATCTCGGACTCAAGGGTGGAGGGGAAATAAACCCCTCTTGAAGGTAAGAGCTACACACGTGTGCAGGGGGGGAAAGGTTGGTTGGCAGATTATTTGTAGATAAACTTTCAGGTCCTCCCGGCCTCTGGCTTTCCCCCATCCCAGGCCCTCACCAAACCGTCCTCCATCCTGTCTAATGAAGACATTCCAGGGGCTTGTGCGTGACTCAGTTGGTTAAGCATCCGACTGTGGCTCAGGTCATGATCTCACGGTTCGTGGGTTCAAGCCCCGCATCAGGCTCTGTGCTGACAGCTCAGAGCCTGGAGCCTGCTTCGGATTCTGTGTCTCCCTCTCTCTCAAAAATAAATAATCGCATTCCATCCAACAGCAAAAAATAATAATAATAATAATAACATTTACTGAGATTGATCAGGGCCAGGCCAGTCGGAGTGCTGAGAAACTGGTGAGAAGAGAAATACACGATCCCTACACTCAAGAAACTCCCACATTAAGGGGCATTAAAAACAAACCCAACTGCAACGATAAACACTGATGTATCCGGGCACCTGCCTGAGGTGGGTCCGCATCACCAGGCCTGGTTCTGGCCTGGCCTGGTGCTTTCCGGGGGCCCAGGACTGCAGGACCCCGGGTGACACGCCCACAGCTCACACACTCCAGGACCGTGAGGTCTGCACCCCCCGCAGCGACCACGTGCCCCAGGATTCCTGGAAGGGCCCTGCTTTCAGACTCGCTGCACCCGTTCTCCGAAGGGCGCTGTGCTAATGAGAGCGAGCGTGAGGCCCCATTTCAGTCCTCGGAATGGGGGCAGAGAGAAGAGGGATGGTCCAGGGAGAAACGGACCGCAGCTGCGGAGACTGAGGAGCCCTCTTGGTGCAGGTGTTGTTGATGGCTGGCTTGGAAGGAAGAGAGGGGTTGCATCAGAAGAGCCTGGGCGAGAACATTCCAGCGGCACGGGGCCAGCGGAACGCAGGCCCGGGGGTAGGAATGTCTGGGAAGTGGGAGGGGCCCGCAGGCTGGCTGGGAGCCCTTGGAAAAGTGGCCCCATCCCAGGGGCTGTGCATTCCAGTAGGGACGGGAGCCCTGAGCTAAAAATACAACAGGTGGGTCTGAGCACACAGCAGGAGGGGGCGGGGGGGGGCTGCGCAGACCTAGGGGCTCAGGCCACACGGCGGGCGGCCTCTGAGTCTCAGGATCCGGCACACAGACTAAATGCAGTCTCCTTGGAGAGGCTCAGACAAGGACAGCCCAGGGCAGAGAACCCAGACACCTGTTCCCATGACATGGAATTCTTACAAATTTGCCTCTTTATCCCACTGGGGAGACGGAGGAAAGGAGCCAAGACCGGAAATAAAAGAAGACTGAGGGAAAGATTTAAAACTTAGCAACTTCCGCTGAGAAGAAAGCAGCGAAAAATGACTGAAGGGTGGGATTTGAGAAGGCAAAGGAAAGAAAGGAAGAGCCGGGGACTCCCGAGTAACGGGCGGGGGATGGCAGGCACCAGCCGGCCATGCTTCCCTCCCGGCGAGCCCCTTCGTTGCCTTCCTCAACGCGGAGCCCCGGAGGGTCGTTGGCCGGGGATTTCGTTATCAGCTCTTGTCTTCTGTGGCCCCGATCTCAGAACTGTGGGTACTAGAGAAAGAATAGATCTTCAAATCCAACTTGACATCAAGAAAGAGAGAAGACAGGGCACCTGGGGGGCTCAGTCAGTTGGGCGTCCGACGTCGGCTCGGGTCATGATCTCACGGTTCGTGGGTTCGAGCCTCGCGCCGGGCTCTGTGCCGACCACTAGCTCAGAGCCTGGAGCCTGCTTCAGATTCTGGGTCTCTTTCTCTCTCTGCCCCTCCCCTGTTCACGCTCTGTCTCTCAAAAATAAATAAAATGTAAAAAATAAAAATAAAACGTTTTAAAAAAAGAAAGAAGACAGCCCACAGGATGGGAGAGGATATTTGTAAGCCAAAATACCTGATAAGGGTCTGATCTCCAGAATATATAAAAAGACACTTGCAACTCAAAGACAAAAAGACGAACAACCCAATGACCAAGTGGGCAAAGGACTGGAACAGACATTTCTCCAGAGACACAGATGGCCCACCGGCACATGAAGAGATGCCCAACATCGTTAGCTACCTGGGAAACACAAGTCAATACCACCATGAGATGCACCTTCAGAGGCACCAGGATGACTGTAATCTAAAAAGACGGACAACAACAAGGGTTCACAGGGACGGAGAGATGTCGGACACTCCTGCAGCGCTGGTGGGGGTGTGAAATGGTACCGCTGCTACAGAAAACAGTCTGGGGGGCCTCGTGAAGCTGAACAGAATTAATTATCCTACGAGGGGCTCCTGGGTGGACAGTCCATTAAGCGTCCACCTCTTGGTTTTGAGTCAGGTCACGATCTCACCATTTGTGAGTTCAAGCCCCATGTCGGGCTCCACGCTGCTGGCACAGAGCCCGCTACTTTGAGATCCTCTCTTCCTCCCTCTCTTTCTCTCAAAATAAATAAATTTAAAAAAAAAAAAAGATCATCCTATGACCCAGCAATCCCACTCCTAGATATATGTAAAAGAACTAACAAGGGGCGCCTGGGGGGCTCAGTCAGTTGAGCGTCCGGCTTCAGCTCAGGTCATGATTTCGCAGTTCATGGGTTCCAGTCCTGCTTCGGGCTCTGTGCTGACACCTCAGAGCCTGGAGCCTGTCTTCAGATCCTGTGTCTCCCTCTCTCTCTGACCCTCCTCTGCTCACGCTGTCTCTCTCTCTCTCTCTCAAAAATAAATAAAACATTAAAAAAATCAAAAATAAAAGAATTAACAACAGATGTTCAAACAAACTGTATACATGAATGTCTACAGCAGCGGTATTCCCAAGAGCCCAGAGGTAAAAATAACCCAAATGTCCATCCGCTGATAAATGGCGAAACAAAATGTGGTAGATTCATCCTGAATATTATTTAGCCACTAAAAGGAATGCAGGACTTCGCAAGCTACAACATGAACTGATCTTGAAAACATTAGGCTGAAAGAAAGAAGCCGGAGATGGAGGCCACCTCCTGTGTGATCCGTTGACAGGAAATTTCCGGATTGGGCAAATCCATAGAAACAAAAAGCAGATTAATGTTTGGGAGGGGCAGGGGGAGGTGGCAGGGGAGGGGGCAGGGGGAGAGGGCAGGGGGGGGGGTGACTGCTTCATGGGTATGGGATTTCCTTCTGGAATGGTGAAATGAGAATCTCTGGGAGGGAATTCACGGAGGGAAGGAGGAGTCCATTTGAGGGGCGGAGAGAGAGGGAGACGGGATCCAAAGCAGGCTCTGTGCTGTCAGCTCAGAGCCCAACACAGAGCCCGATGCGGGGCGTGAACCCACGAACTGTGAGATCATGACCTGAGCCAAAGGCAGACGCCCCAGAAGCTTACGATTTTTGAAGCGAGGTGGCCTTGGACTCCTTAGTGGCAGTGAGAGACTGTGGGACGGGCAGTTCACACCAGCTTTCGCCGTGGCTGGACGTAAGGGGCTCAGACGACACTATTCGTGAAATGCACCGAACCGTTTACAGCACGTGGTAAACAGTCTAACTCAGTGCCTTTAAACCCTCTTGGTACCAGAATTCCTTTTCAATCTTCACACAACCCCAAAGAGATTTTGTTTATGTGGGTTATAACCATCTCTATTTACCATATTAAAACTCAAAACTGAGAAAATTTTAAAATATCATTTATCTTAAAATAACAATAAACCCATTACATGTTAACATGTATACTACGGTTTTATGAAAATGATTCTATTTTTCCAAAACACCATTTTTTTTCTTACCAAGGAAATCGGCATTAACATTTTTTCTTTAGAAATCTCTTTAATGTCTGGCTTCATGGAAAACAGCTGGATTCTCATAACTACTTCTGAAATCAGCCTATTGCGATGGTCTTTTGGTTGATCCATATAAAGAAAACGCAGCTTGACATTAGCAGGCTGCTGGAGAAAGGAGGGCTATTTCAACAGCCTTTGCCGACCATCGGGATATTATCCTTTAACGGTGCACCCGAACTCCAGGAGTTTTCGTCTCTCCATGACAATGCTGAAGCTGAAACCGTAACAATGAACTTTTCTTACTCTGTGATCTCAAAATCCACTGGTCTACCTTTTCCTTTCAGTGGATCCTTCACTCATGTTGTAATATCGTGCGTCGGACATTTGGAAAAGACGGATTCACGGACTCAGGCAGATCTGCCAGATGTTGACACGCTTCATCAGATGGCTCTTCCAAATCACATTTGTTCATCTCACCACCAGATCTTAGAAACGAACTAGGAAACTGTCAAGCTCACAATGGCTGATACAACTTTTCCACAATTCTTTTTTTCTATTTTTTTAACGTTTTATTTATTTTTGAGAGAGAGAGAGAGAGACAGTGTGAGCAGGGGAGGGTCAGAGAGAGAGGGAGGCACAGAATCCAAAGCAGGCTCCAGGCTCTGAGCTAGCTGTCAGCAGAGAGCCCAATGCGGGGCTGGAACCCACGAACCGTGAGATCATGACCTGAGCCGAAGCCTGATGCTCAACCGACTGAGCTACCCAGGCGCCCCATAAGTTTTCCAAAATTCCAACTTTGGCCTGCAATTTCAAATTGAATCGGTGGCAACGAATCCTGGCAGTTGCCTTCCTCGAAAGGACAGGCTCCCTTTGCTCACTTTCAAAAACAAATCTGTCCCGTCTGAATCACCATCGTTTGTTGGATAAAAACGGTGCCCTTCAGCTGGCGACTCCATCCTCCAAGCGCTGTTCTTGGAGACAGGACTGTACTCCGGTATATGTCCGAAAAGCGCCTTCTGGGCACTTCTCCTCTTGTCAGACCAAATACTGTAAAGGTATGTCCTCAAGGGTCGAGATTTAATAAAATGATTGTGACTCAAGGCCATGGTCATCAATAGATGACTCTCGAATAGAACTTTTTTTTTTTCCTGCAAGAAGCGGCCGCTGAAGAATGCAGTGGTCACTCGTGCAGCGGGGCGACTGCCTTGGGTCACCAGCTGTTTTCCCGACTGACGCTCCTGTGCCGTCCGTGCAAAAACGGTCACAGGGTGAGGCACATCATATCTCCATACTATCTCGACAATAACGTTACACTTGCGGGTCCCTGAGAAGATCGTAGTGACCCCCTCGGGGGTCTGCAGACCACACTTTGAAAACTACCCGTTTAAGCTCATTTCCTTAATGATAATTTAAAAGAAGAACAGATAAATCCACCCAGAAGAAGCAGGCTCACTTTGAATTATTTATGGAGCATATGACTCATAGTAGGGGCTCAATAAACATCTTTCATCTGAGAGAGAGAGTACAAGCGGGGGAGGGGCAGGGAGAGACAGAGACAGAGAGAAAGGGAAACCAAGGACCCAAAGCAGGCTCTTCATTGACAGCAGAGAGCCCGAGGCAGGGCTCGAACCCACCAACAGCGAGATCATGACCTGAGCCGAAGTCAGATGTTTAGCCTGAGCCACCCAGGTGCCCCCTGAATCTTGAACACTGGCTTACCCTGCCATGCCAAACGGTGTGCTACGCATTTGACATACATTGTCTTATTGATTCTAACACCCCCATTCTACAGGCGAGAAAAGCAAGACTCAGCGAAGATAAAAGCCCAGGCAGCTAGGGATGACCAGATCCAGGAGCCAGACCGGCTTTGTCAGACCTCAGAGCCAATCCTCTCAGCAGCTGCCCCGAACTCAACCCGTTCGGCAGCAAAAGCTTCTGTCGTAAGTTAGATCAAGGAAAAAAAAGGAAAATGGTTAAAGGAAAGTTTAAGGAAATAAGTTTGAGTAACGAGGCTTTGTGTATGAATCTACTTATTGTTAACTTCCCAGAACCAACAAACTGAACAATTCACCTGGGCCAGCAGGGGACTAGCTGAGCACAAGGCTGGTCTAAAGAAGGTGTATTGTTTTTATTTTAAAAATTATTTTTAGGGGCGCCTGGGTAGCTCAGTCGGTTGGGCATCTGACTTTGGCTCGGGTCATGATCTCACGTTCGTGGGTTTGAGCCCCGCATAGGGCTCTGAGCTGTCAGCTGGAGCATGTCTTTGGAGACTGTGTCTCCCTCTCTCTGTCTCTCCCCTGCTCGCACGCTCTCTCTCTTTCTCAAAAATAAATGAAACATAAAAAAAAAGAAATATTGCAGAGCCGGAAGCTGGTCTGTTGAAAATTCTTTGAAAAAAAAATTATTTTTAAGTTTATTTATTTTGAGAGAGAGACAAAGCGTGAGTGGGGGAGAGGCAGAGAGAGAGGGAGAGAGAAAATTCCAAGCAGGCTCCGCGCTGACAGTGTGGAGCCCCATGCAGGGCTTGAACCCACAGACCATGAAATCATGACCTGAGCCTACACCAAGAGTTGGATGCTTAACCGACTGAGCCACGCAGGCACCCCAGGTATATATATATATTTTTTAATGTTTATTTATTTTGAGAGAGAGAGCGTGCATGCGCACAAGTGGGGGAGGAGCAGAGAGGCCGGGTGGGGGTGGGGAGACAGAGGATCTGAAGCAGGTTCTGCACAGACGGCAGGGAGCCCGATGCAGGGCTTGAACTCAAGAACCGAGACATCATGACCTAACCTGAAGTCAGATGGCCAACCAACTGAGCCCCGCCCCGGGCTCCTCTAAAGAAGGTATATTAAGAGGTGCCTGGGTGGCTCCGTCGGTTGAGCGTCCGGCTTTGGCTCAGGTCATGATCTCACGGTTCGTGGGTTCCAGCACTGAGTCAGGCTCTGTGCTGACAGCTCAGAGCCTGGAGCCCGTCTTGGGATTCTGTGTTTCCCTCTCTCTCTGACCCTCCCCTGCTCACGCTGTCTCTCTCTCTCTCTCTCTCTCAAAAATAAATAAAACATTTAAAAAAAAAAAGGTATATTAAGAATGATGGGCTGTGATCACAGTGAGTGCCTTCTCACGGGGGCTGGGTTTTCACAATCCCAGTGGAGCACCTGACACAAACAAGAGCCGGGGGCAGGGGGAGGGGGAAGGACATGCCAGCGGGGCCCAGGTGTGGAAATTAAAATGCAACAAGAATAATGAGGTGATTGGCTTCCCTGGGCTGTGTCCCTGCAGGTCAGGGTCTACACCTGCGAAAGTTCTTCCAGAGTGGCAAGTGGTGGCTTTTCCCAGGTGCTTAGCCCCTGTCCCAGCCCTGAGAGGCTGAGCTGAGTCACTCCCGTGCCATTCCTATCCTTTCCAAGAGAGGAATGAACCAGTGAGATACCAGCTGGAAGCCTTACCAGGCATTCACGCCTTCGGCCATATTCCTTGGCATTCCAGAATATAGTCTGGCTCCTCCTGACCTCTCCAGGCTTCTCTCTACCTCCTCACTTTCCAGAGTCATGGCTTTCTCTCCCCTTCAGACGTAGTAGCTGTGTTCTCTCCCTAGAATAAACTCCCCCTTGTCCACGCAATCTCCTTCACCTAGGCAAATCCTACTCAATCCTCGGGCCTCAGCTTGGCCATCACTTCCTTCAAGAACACTTCCCTGTGGGTGCCCACCTCCAAACTGCCAGAGGATCAGCCTTCTTTTTTATTTTTAATTTTTTTTACATGTATTTATTATTGATAGAGACAGAGCACGAGCGATGTAGGAGCAGAGAGAGAAGGAGACACAGAATCTGAAGACAGGCTCTGGGCTCCGAGCTGTCAGCACAGAGCCCGGAGGGCTTGAACCCACGAACTGCGAAATCATGACTAGAGCCAAAGTCAGTCGCTCACTCGACTGAGCCACCCAGGCACCCCAGGACCAACCAGTCTTCTTACCTCTATCACTTGGTCAGCACCAGGCCCAGGGATGTCATGACTTACAAGACATACAATGTTCATGCAGTTCATGGGCCAGTGTTTTACATCAATGGAACTGTTTGCTTGTCTTCCTTGCCCATTAGACTATAAGATCCAGTGGACTGGATGGTGTTTGCATGTCCAGAGCTATGCTTCGGAGTCTCATACGGTCCCCGGCACAGAGTAGGAACTCAACAGATATTTGCAAAATCAGTGCGTGAATGGATGAACAAAGGAATCCATAAAAAAAAGGAGGGGAGGGGAAAGTAGGTAGAAAAACATCTCCGTGAAGTAGGGAACAGCTCTTGTGCCCACCCGTAGATACTTACCACTCTCATCACTGCACAGGGATTGCCGGAAGAACTGGGTTCTGTGAATGTAAGGCACAGGGCTGGGGCGGGGAGGCACAGAAAAGATACAGAGTTCCGAGAGGGGCTTCCAATCTCGTCAAATACATTCAAAATGCCCTCACCAAACAACACACAGTCAGAAAGTACGACTAATCTTGTGGCTCTAAACCAGAAGTGCTGCGGGAGAAGAAGAAAGTAAAGTAAGTAATAATATTACAGGAATAATACAAATGACCATGTGTTCGGTTGACCTCTGACAGTCACAAACAACCCCGCACACAATCAAAGTGTGTTTTTTATTTTCCTCCCAAGTGTTTTCCTGGTGGAGCTGCTCTGTTTCAAGAGGCGCTGCAGGAGTTCAGGGACCTGCCTTGTCCTGATTCCACCATCACTATCAGATGGGCAGACAGGCATCGGAGAGGAAGGTGGGCCTGGGAGTGTGTCCACCAGGTCTGCCCACATCCCACGGGCCAGAACTCAGTCTTGCGGCCCCACGTGACTGCATGGGAGGCTGGGAATTCGTCTAGCGGGGCCCTTGGAGAAGGAAGTGGGAATTGCTGAACACAGAACAGTCTCTCTTACAGGTCTTATTTACTGAATGAACATCTCATAAATGTCAGACACTGTGCTGAAGAAGTTACATGCACATTGTCATTTTACGTTCACATCAGCTCTCATTCACGGAGGAGAAACTGAGGCTTAGAAAGCTTTCATAAATTTTATAAGGTGTAAGGCTCATTCGTGCTGCAGAATCATTGTGGAATCTGATCTTTTCAACTCAAAACCTATAATTGGGGCACCTGGGTGGCTCAGTCAGTTGAGTGTCCAGCTTTGGCTCAGGTCATGATCTCACGGTTTGTGGGTTTGAGCCCCGAACAGCTGACAGCTCAGAGCCTGGAGCCTGCTTTGGATTCTGTGTCTCCCTCTCTCTCTGCCCCTCCCCTATTCATGCTCTGTTTCTCTCTGTCTCAATAATAAATAAACATTAAAAAATTTTTTAAATAAATAAACATCAAAATAATTTTTTAAGGAAAGGACGGATGACACTGGGGAGCCTCTACCTGGTCTGAGACTAGGGCCACCCCCTCAACACCACTATCATTGATTAAGTGCTGACTTTAGGTTAGGCATTGTTCTAAGCACTTTCATAGTAACTCATTAAATTCTCACAAGAACCCTATTAGGAACTGTTAATACTCTTATTTTAAAGATGAGGAAATTGCACAGAGAGGTTTAGTGACTTGGCTGAAATCACTCTGCAAGTATGCGGCAGGCACAGGGCTCCAACCAGGTGGTCTGTCTCCAAAGTCTACTGACACATTTACCCCTTTCCTACCTCTTTACAGACAACAAAAGAAATTGTTCTAGAGCGGTGTCTCCGAAGTGAGGCGCGAGTACCCTGGGGAGGATGCCAGCTGGTCCACTGGGGTTCGAGTGGAAAACAAGATCCTTCTATTTGTGCTTATTTTTATTCTTAAAAAAAAAATCAGAGATAATTACGCTATACTCATACCTGTTATACAGTTTGACCCTGGCGCGAGGACCAATTTTTATAATACATATTAGTAAAATGTAATACGCTGTGGGTTTTGTTTTTGTCTTTTTTACTAACATAAATAGGGGTGCCTGGGTGGCTCAGTAGGTTGTGTCGGACTTCAGCTCAAGCCATGATCTCACGGTTTGTGGGTTCAAGCCCCGTGTAGGGCTCTGTGCAGACAGCTCAGAGCCTGGAGCCTGCTTCAGATTCTGTGCCTGCCTCTCTGCTCCTCCTCTGCTCACGGTCTGTGTGTGTCTCTCTCAAAAATAAATAAAGATTAAAAAAGTTTTTTAAAAAGAATAAATATAAATAGAAAATGTCACGTGCAGTGCTTGGATAAGTGGATCGGTGCAATAAATTTGGTTTTAATTAAACTAGCTGTCACAGTAAGACAAGCGGCTTGAAAAGAATCTTGCAAAGGACGAGGAGCAGACACCCACCTTAGGTGCCGCCTCCGCCTTAGTGCCCCGGGCTCCCTCACGCAGGCGCACCACCTCTCCTTCAGCGTGGGAGGCGGGGCCTGTGGCCACACCCCTTCGCTTTCCCCCGCCTTCCGTGTTTCTCCAGGAGGCGTCATTGGCTGCTTCACCTTGTGATTAGGCGAGCCTCCCGGGAGGGGGGTCGGTGAGACGCAATTGGACAAAGTTGCTGCCTCTCAGCCGGTGGCCAGCGTCGATTGGACGAAGTGCTCTGGCGGGGGGCAGGATTTGCCACGTTACGTCTAGGAGGCTGCGACCCCAGGGGGTCTGCTGGCTCTCCATGGGTGTTCTCGCTTCGGGTGCTAGTCGTTGGGCGGTGGCACGGGGACGGTCCCCAGGCCCCAGGGGTCTGGGAGCAGGTCCGGTGGAGAGGCCTGAGGCATGAGGGGCTAGGAGGGCCCGGGCCGCAGGCGATGCGGGGTGTGGCCGCTTGGCCGCGGAGGACCGAGGTGCGGGCTGGGCCTCTGGTGGAGGAGATGCAGTGACGCCAGGTGTCGTGGTCGACACGCGACACCTAGCAAGGTCCCCGGGCTTGCCACCAGGCCTGGGAAGCCTCAGGGCTCGGAAGCCAGGACTGGAGGCTTTTGCTCAGCAGATAGACGCACAAGACCGGTCAGGAGCAGTTCCAGGAAATTGAATCTGACCCAACAGGTGCAGAGCGTCTGCAGCACCCAGAGGTCCGTGAGCGAGGGAACTGGAAGAAACCCAGCAAGAAGCTGATTGCCGACAGCGAGCCTCTCAGCGCTCAGACTCCTCTCAAGAGCCAAGTGTGGGGGGAAGGGGGATTGAAGACATTTGGCCAAGGGAGAAGGATCCAGGAGAAAGGCGACCAGCGGAAATGGGCGCACAGCTGCTTCTGTCGAAGCTCCGCGACCTGTGGGCAAATAAACCCTGTCCCGGACATAACTTTGGTGCAAGAAGAAGGAACATCTGTGGGGACGAGCTTTTCTTGCAAAGATCGTCCTCAGGTTGTTGAAGTTACAGGAAAGAAAAACATCACGACAAAAAGTCAAATGTTTTCCTGCATCAAGATGGTTATCTGTGAGATGCCGGAGGCCCAGAAGACATCAGACTGGGTGTCTGAGTCGAGGTTTTCCTGCAGGCCTGTGGGAGGTTCTTCGTGACTCAGAGAGTGCTTGGTGCGTGACAAAGACAGGCGGTGGCAAGAATGGCAACAGCCAGAAAATTAGGCAGTTTCCATGTTAATGGGAAGGTAATGGGAGATCCTACGCGCGGTTCCACTTGATTATACTTAATAAGCTGACGCTTGCTTTTCTTAGTGAAAACCCTGCAAAGACTACCTTCCGCTTGTTGAACGGGGTAGCAGACCCCGAAAAGGACGTGAGGATACTAAGGAGTGAAGTCCCCTGAGTCCCTCACTTGCATGATCGAATCTCCAAGAGACCCCAGGAAACAGCGAGGCTCATGCATATACAGGAGGGCCACGAAGGCGACCTGACCTGAGCAGCATTCTTCCTTCGAGTCGACTTGACAATATTCCCAAATCAGGTCATTAAGAGCATTCCAGATCATTTACATTTTCTAGGGTGGTAAAAAAAGCACATGAGATCATTCTGTCAGGAGAGGATTACCCAAAAATCACCTGGAATTTGTACTTAGGTCAAGTTGCTAAATAAAAAGTTCATTGTGTTCTTCAGGACCAGCAGGGGGTATCTGCACTGAAATACTAACAATCATAATTAGTACTAACTACGCCGGCAGTTACTGCTCTCAATGTGCATTCAGGCACGTTGCAAGCGTGTTTCATGCTTTAGTTTGTTGAATCCTTATGATAAGCCGATGAAGCAGATCCGATGGTCGTTCCCGCTGTAGAAAGGAGGAAACGGCGCTGAGCACGCCGAGCCGTTGCGCAGCGCGTGAATGCCAGGGTTTGGACCAGCAGCTGCCCATGCATCCTCTGTGTCCCGTCATCCGTGTCGATCACACGTTTCCCTCCCCTCCCCACGACGGCACACAGGGACAGGCCCTGGCAAAGAATGAGGGTCCCTTGATGCCCTGGCACCTGTTGTATGATTTCAATAGGATTAAGTTAAAATCTCAGTATTTGCCTTCTCAAAATGGATCCGGTAGGAAGATGGTTGACAGTAATGAATGAGAAAGATGATAAATGTGAGGGTGTTTAATCCCATAAACTCTGTCCTGACCAGTTAAATGGTAACGAGTTACCACACGATTTGTGAACATGACAGGCTTTTTCAAAACAATGTCTTAAGAAGAATTACTCTCCGTAGGTTGGTATGCCCAAAATGAGCCCTTTATTAAAAAACAATTTTTTTTTATGTTCTTTATTTTTGAGAGACAGAGAGAGACAGTGGGAACAGGGGAGGGGCAGAGAGAGAGGGAGACACAGAATCCGAAGACAGGCTCCAGGCTCTGAGCTGTCAGCACAGAGCCCAACGCGGGGCTGGAACCCACAAACCATGAGATCCTGACCTGAGCTGAAGCCGGACGCTCAATCGACTGAGCCACCGGGTGCCCCCCAAAATTTTATTTTTTAAGTAATCTCTACACCCAATATGGGGCTTGAACCCACAATCCCAAGATCAGGAGTCACATGCTCTGCTGACTTAGCCAGCCAGGTGCTCCAAGAAATAGTTTGAGGGTCTATATAGCTGGAAGACTGACCAAAAGATACGCAATTTACATATGTACTTACCTACTAGTCGACTGGCAAATATTCCTCACAATGTAAGTTGGAGATTCCTTTGTACAAAAGGCTAAATTTCTCTAGCCTTTAGGGCTGTCAAAACAAGGGCTAGAGAGTAAGTATTTCAGACTCTGGGGATCTGTTTCCCTCTGCTGTTACAGTGTGAAAACACTGCAGACAATTAATGATCAGCAAACGAGTGTGGCTGTGCTCCAGAAGAACTTCGTTTACGAAAATAGGCAGCAGACCACGTTTAGACCAGAGGCTGTGGAGTTTTCCCCGCTGGCTCTAGCACTTGATAGTCTGCAGCCTTTTGCAATCAGAAATTGGCAAGTACTTTACAGGATGTGCAATGAACACCTTCGGATGGGCAAAGAGCCCAGTCTTGGGAAATCGCATTAATACCCTGCCGAAAACCTCGTCCCAGGTCAGAGAACAGTAAGGTCCCCATCTCACCTGGGCTTGGTGACAAGTCGTTCTGAAATCCACTCCTGATGTCAAATGCGTTAGTAGAAAGTGAAGTGGAAGTTGGAGGGTTTTGGTCCTTAATGTTGTCATCGAGTATTCCAAAGCACCGGGGTGGGGTCCTAAAAGTGTCATTTCCTGCGCAGGGGAATTCTTCCCTTTGTTTAAAAAAAAAAGAAAGAAAAAGCAGGGGCGCCTGAGGGGTTTGGACAGTGAAGTGTCCGACTTCGGCTCAGGTCATGATCTCACGGTTCGTGGGTTTGAACCCTGCGTCGGGCTCTGTGCGGACAGCTCAGAGCCTGGAACCTGTTTTGGATTCTGTGTTTTCCTCTCTCTGCCCCTCCCCCCCACCTCTCTCAAAAATGAATAAACATTAAATACATTTTTTTTTAACAAAGCAAAACAAGCCCCCCTGCGCGTGCTATGGCCGATGGGGGCGCACCTCCACGGGGTGGCAGTCCGTCTGTTAGTTTACACTAAGTACCTCCTGGGTTTTGGTGCATTGTACACAGTACTCGTTACAACACGGCCTCCAGTGCTCAGTGCTGATCCAGCAGCCAGCCCCTTGGGGGGGCCCTCCGCGATTCGCTCCCTGCTCTCCATTCCCTCACACCCCGCAGAGGACTGACCCACGCTGCTGGTGGGGCAGGACAGAAAAGACAGATTGTGACTCCCAAGGTTAAAGCATAAAACATAAAACGTCCCAGCTTCTGCCTCGCTCGCTCTTGGCTGTGAGGACATCAAACAGCCTGTGAGAGGACCACGTGGTGGGACCTGAGGCCTCCCGCCAGGAGCTGGCACCGACTCGCCAGCCCCGCGGGGGAGCGGCGTGGGAAGTGGGTCCTCTAGGTCCAGTCAGCCCGTCAGATGACTGAACGCAGCTCCGCCAACGTCTTGACTGCAGCCTCTTGACCGGTCCTGAGCCCTGCTGCAGCCATTCCTGACCCCCAGACGCCCCGCAAAATCGTACAGGTTTGTTGTTTTAGGAAGTGAAGTCTTAGGATGGTTTTGTTACGCAGCAGTGGGTTACTCATGCGGTTAGTATACAGACGGACAACTGACTCACGTATACTGACCTTATGTTTTGTAACCTTGCTAGACTCACAAGTTCTAGTGACGTCCTTGTAGATTCTTTGGGATTTTGTTTCTTTCTTTAAAAAATTTTTTTTAATATTTATTATTTGTGAGAGACAGAGGGTGAGCAGGGGAGGGGCAGAGAGAGGGAGGAGACAGAGAATCCCAAGCAGGCCTCACACTGTCAGCACAGAGCTTGACGCGGGGTTTGAACCCACGAATGGAACCGTGAGATCATGACCTAAGCCAAAGTCACAGGTTCCACCCACTGAGCCACCAGGCGCCCTCATCTGGCAGTTTCTTTTTTCTTTTCTAATTTTTTTATGTCTTTTATTTTTGAGAGACAGTGTGAGCAGGGGAGGGTCAGAGAGAGAAGGAGACACAGAATCTGAAGCAGGCTCCAGGCTCTGAGCTGTCAGCACAGGGCCCGACGCGGGGCTCGAATCCACGAACCGTGAGATCATGACCTGAGCTGAAGCCGGCCGCTTAACCGACTGAGCCACCCAGGCGCCCCTGGCAGTTTCTTAAGATGTGAACCCTATACTTACATATGATCCAACTCTCAGGCTCCTGGCTCAACTCTAGCCTACGCCACACACACAAAAACTGACACAAACGTTCATTGTAGCCATAACAGACAGAACGGTGGCTCCCAAAAAATACCCCTGTCCTGATCCCCAGAACCTCTGATCGTTACCGTACACGACGCTGCAGACAATCTGATTAAGTTAAGGGTCTGGAGACGGGAGATCAGCCTGGGTCATCTGGGCAGACCCACGGTCACACAAGTTCTTAGAAGAGGGAGGCGGGGGCGGGGTCAGAGGCGGAGCCCCGGAGCACGGGCTGGAGGGATGCTCTCTGAAGGTGGAAGACCGGCCACAAGCCAAGGACTTGTCGATGCGCTCAACGTTTCTGGATCTCAGAATAAGTAGGCTGAATGAAAGAAACCAAAGAGTACATGACATGTGAGCCAATTTATAGAACATTCTAGAAAATGCAGACGGATCCATAGTGATGGATCAGTGGTTGCCTGGAGATGGGGGGAGAGGGTGACAAAGGGGCCCAAGCAAACCTGTGGAGGCGGGGGGCGGGGGGGGATGTGGACAGATGTGGTGTTTAACCGGCGTATATATACATTAAGACACATCTCCCTGAGGCGCCTGGGGGGGTCACTCGGTTAGGCATTCGACTCTGATTTCAGCTCAGGTCGTGATCCCACGGTTCATGGCATCAAGCCCTGTGTTGGGCTCTGCGCCGATACCACGAAACCTACTTCGGATTCTGACTCCCTCTCTCTCTGCCCCTACCCTATGCGTTCTCTCTCTCGCTCTCTCTCAAAATAAATAAATTTAAGAACAACAGCACCACCACACATCAAACTGTGCACTTTACTTTTTTAAATTTTTTAATGTTTATTTTTGAGAGAGAGAGAGAGAGAGAGAGAGACAGAGAGAGAGAGAGAGAGAGACAGATCATGAGCAGGGGAAAGGCAGAGAGAGAAGGAGACACAGACTCCAAAGCAGGCTCTAGGCTGTCAGCACAGAGCCCGACGCGGGGCTTGAACTCAGAGTTCATGAGATCACGACCTGAGCTGAAGTCAGATGCTTAACGGACTGAGCCCCCCAGGCGCCCCTCAAACTGTGCACTTTACACATGCAGTTTTCTGTCCATCACTTTCACCTCAATAAAGCGATAAGAGAACAATGGAGTCATCTAGAAAGAAGCAGAGTAGCTGGGGGGGGGGTGGGCTCCGGTAAGAAGATGTCAGGGCCGTGGGCCCTTCGCCCCGTCCTAGGGCTTGAATTAATCCAGAAGACTATTTGAGATGGGGGGTTTCAGCCAGTCCATTTTTTATTTTTTATTGTCTTAAGATTTTATTTTCTTAATTTTTAAAATATTTATTTTGACAGAGAGAAAGAGAAAGAGAGAGAGAGAGAGAGAGAGAGAGAGAGAGAGAGAGAGAGCGAGAGCAGGAGAAGGACAGCGGCAGTGGGGATGTGGGGCTCAATCTCAGGAACCACAATATCATGACCTGAGCCGATATCAAGAGTTGGACACTCAACCCACTGAGCCACCCAGGTGCCCCAAGATTTTATTTTTAAGTAATCTCTACACCCACCATGGGGCTCAAACTCACGACCCCAAGATCAAGAGTCACACGCTCCACTGCCTGAGCCAGCTGGGTGCCCCAGCCAGTCTTTTTATTAAATTTTATTGGTATTTATTTTATTTTGAGAGACAGAGAGCGAGCAGGGGAGGGGCAGAGAGAGAGGGAGACACAGACTCCGAAGCAGGCTCCAGGCTCCGAGCTGTCCCCACAGAGCCCAATACAGGAATCAAACCCACAGACCGCGAGATCATGACTGAGCTGAAGTCGGCCGCTTAACCAACTGCGCCACCCAGGCGCCCCCAGCCAGTCTCTGTAAATGGAAGACCTGGCCTTGGGCATAGAATTGGCCTTGAGATCTATCTAACACTAGGCTATATGATATTGAGTCATCCCAAGTCACAAAACACGTGCAAGTCAAACGTGGAGACAAACCTCGACAGCTTTTCCAAGAGTGTTAAAAGCTGTGTCATACTCTGTATTCCTTCCCCAAGATTTCTGTAAACTTAGTGATACATTGTTTGAAGTCTTTCTCTGAGGTTTCTTAATAGCAAAAGCAGAAACTTAAGTACCACTGGGAAACCTTTGTTCTTCCTGCTGTGATAAACTGTGGTGAAAACTGTAACAAAAAATAAAGAAACATTAGCAAAGAACCAAAATGTATTTCCTCTGTTTTCTTTTTTATATTTATTAAAAATTTTTCTTAGGGCCGTCTGGGTGGCTCAGTCTGTTAAGCGCCCAACTATGGCTCAGGTCATGACTTTGTGGTTCGTGGGTTCGAGCCCCACGTCGGGCTCTGTGCTGACAGCTTGGAGCCTGGAGCCTGCTTCAGATTCTGTATCTCCCTCTCTCTGCCCCTCCCCTGCTCATGCTTTGTTTGTCTCTCTCTCAAAAATAAATAAAACATTTTAAAAAATTTAAAAAATTTTTAATGTTCATTTATTTTTAAGATAGAGACAAAGCATGAGTGGGGGAGGGACAGGGAGAGAACGAGACACAGAATCCTAACCAGCCTCCAGGCTCCAAGCTGTCAGCACAGAGCCCGAAGCGGGACTCGAACCCACGAACCACAAAATCATGACCTGAGCCGTAGTTGGATGCTTAACAGACTGAGCCAACCACGCGTCCCTCTATTTCCTTTTTTAAAAGTTTATTTATTTATTGAGAGAGAGAAAGAGCACAAGCAGGGGAGAGGCAGAGAGAGAGGGAGAGGGGCCAGAATCCCAAGCAGGCTCTGCACGGACAGCAGTGAGCCCAACACGGGGCTCGACCTCTTGAAACCAGGAGATCATCACCTGAGCCAAAACCAAGACTCTGATGCTCAACGATGGAGCCGCCCAGGCACCCCTGTTCCCCCCTCCTTTTTAAAATGTATCTCTTCACCAGCAAATATTACTGGAAGGCTGTGCAGAGAGGGTGGCCGAGGGCACATGTATTGGCACAAACCGCGAGGCCGGTGGCTGTCACGGATGCGTTCACCACGGCTCTGCTTCGAGGCGTTTGCTGGACCCTACTTCGCTGGGGAAGGACCAGAGCATGACTTCTTAATTCCTGTGAGTCTCCAAAGCAGAGATGATACGGTCTCCGAGGTGAGGTGACTCACTTAAGAAAAACAATGATTCATGGAGAAAATAAATCCGACTGTGTGAGAATAGTTATTGATGGAGCATCCGCTTTGGACCAGGGCAAACCGGGGATGCGGGGATGCGGTTACCGACCCAGCAATGTAAAACTCACTCTGTGTGTCACGCCTGGGAAGGAAGGAAGCCAGGGGTACACGAGGTACATTAAGAAAAAATTAAAAAAAAATTTTTTTTAATGTTTTATTTGTTTTTGATACAGAGAGAGACAGAGCATAAAGGGGGAGGGGCAGAGAGAGAAGGAGACACAGAATCGGACGCAGGCTCCAGGCTCTGAGCCAGCTGCCAGCACAGAGCCTGACGCGGGGCTCGAACCCACGAATGTGAGATCTGACCTGAGCCAAAATCAGAGGCTTAACCGACTGAGCCAACCAGAAAATTTTTTTTTAATTTTTTATGTTTTTTATCTATTTTTTGAGAGACAGAGTAAGCAGGGGAGGGGCAGAGAGAGAGGGAGACACAGAATCTGAAGTGGGGTCCAGGCTCTGAGCTGTCAGCACAGAGCCCGACGCAGGGCTCGAACTTGTGAACCACGAAATCATGACCTGAGCTGAAATTGGATGATCAACTGACTGAGCCACGCAGGGGTCCGCTGGTTTTTTTTTTTTTTTTTTTTTAAGAAATCTGTACACCCAACACGGAGATCCAACTCATGACCCCATGATCACGTGACACACTTACTGACCGAGCCGGCCAGGCGCCCCTGTTGGCTGAAGACTGGATCTCAGCGAATTGTTTGGTTCAGCAGTTGCATCCTCGTGATAAACTCTGGTTATTTTTTTTAACCAAACTTGTGACGGAAACACTTTGGGGAGTTGAGTGTAAGCACTTTGGGGGAACGCAGGGCAGGTGTGCAAGGAGGGGTGAGGTAAGCAAGGGGAGAGCCCTTATGAACCATGGCAGGAAGCTAATAGCTAGTGTTTGAAACTGATAAATCACGAAGGACCTAGGCCAACGTGGTTGTAGAAAAGATGGAGGGGTTCTGCCCCGGGAAGCAGCTGGAAGCCTGAGGGACGTGTCGCAGGGGAAACGGCCTGCGGAGGTGGAGAAAGGGGGGCAGCTACATTCCAGGATAAAGCTTCTCATGCGCTTTTTCTTTCTTTTCTTTTTAAATTTTTAAATGTTTTTATTTATTTTTGAGACAGAGAGAAACAGATGAGTGGGAAAGAGGCAGAGAGAGAGGGAGGCACAGAATCCGAAGCAGCTCCAGGCTCTGAGCTGTCAGCACGGAGCCCGACGCGGGGCTCAAACCCACGAATCATGAGATCATGACCTGAGCCGAAGTTGGACGCTGAACCGACTGAGCCACCCAGGAGCCCCCTTTTTTCTTTTTAAACTCCGTTCTTTCATGACCTTGTTAAAAATAAGCTAGTATAAATTAGTTTGGAAGAAATAGAGCCTCTCTGGGTTGGAAGGGACAGCGGGGTTCCGCCAGTTTGGCTCTTTACCCAGTGGGCTTAGCTCCCACACGGGCCCAGTGGCCACCGCGCTGCAGAGCCCCGACGGGAGCGTGCTGCCCGCTCCGTGTGGCCATGGGACACGCCGTGCTCCCCGGGGCTCAGCGCCCTTGTGGCCTGTGGCTCACTGGCCCCGATTCCGTTCTGGCAGCTCCAGAGTCAGAAAGGGTTTTCCTGGGGCGGGGGAACGGCGGAGACAAAGAATGCAGACTCTTTCCAGGAGACGCAGCCTCCCCCAACCCCCCGCCTAGAGGATCCTCAGCAAACGGACATTCATTTAAGGACACGGGGTGCTCAGCCTCAGGGGGGAGCAGGAGGTGCTGGGAGGCCTGGAGAAGACGGGCAGGGTCTGCCGCCAGTGAATGCTCCACTCCAGCCGCCGCGGAAAGGGACCCCTCCCCCACCCAGGGGGCTCCAAGCCATGCTTACTCTGAATCTGCAACTGTCAGGGCCCCCAGTTGCAGGGGGACACCTGGTCACCACCGCTTCCCGAATGCCTGCCTCCTGGGCTCCATGTCCCATGTACAGATGAGGTCTCTGAAGATCAGGAGGTTGTGACTTGTCCAGGCTACAGGGAGCAGGACCCAGGACAGGACTTGACAAAGGTCATTGATGCCACATCAGGCGGCCTTGTTCTGTGAACTTCAAAGGGAAGGGAGTGGGTCTCCTTCCTCTTTGCCTGACCTCCTGTGCATAAGAGATGGTGAACTTAACTTTGTCAGAAAGGGCACATTTTAGACTCTGGGGGCTCGGAAAGCAGAGTAGCCCACACACCCTGCAATAACCACATCTTCCCACTAGGGGGCACAGTGCGACCGAACCCCAGGCTAGACCCGACCAGCTAGCTGTCGTGGGGACCCGCACCCGATGTGGTGGTGACAGGTGAGAAGGAGCTGTCGTTCCCAAGATAGGCCCTCTGTGACAACTACCTCCTTGGGTCCTCACTGCAGATCCAGGAGGAGGTGCTCTTACAGATTAAGAAACTAAGGCTCCGTTAAAGGGTCTGTTCCGGGTCCCCACCTGGTGAGTGGGAGAGAAGGAGCTTGAACTCAGCTCTGACCTCAGAGCCCCAACAGGTGACCCCTGCCCTCTGTCCCCTGTCCTCGTGCGTTTTGGCCCCATCTTTCCTTCTGGGTCCCTTCTAGATGGTCTCCTTAACCTCAGTGGGCTTTGCCTAGGCGTGCTCAGCGGTGGGGAGGGGTTTCCTTCCAGGAATCACTTCCAGGAGAGTAGGGGGGGAGGGATGGGGGTCAGGAGGGCCTGGGGAAGAAGCTGGAGCTATGGGACCAGCTGGGGACATGGGGAGGGAGGTCCCAGGCCACAGGGCTGAGAGCCTGTCTTCCGGCCCCGGCCCCTGGCAGAGCCGGCCCCCTGGGAGCCCGCCAGGACTATTAATATTCTGCTGAGTCAGGGGGCTCTTGAGTTTCGGCATCACAAGACTCGGGGGCTGAGCGGCAGGAATCCTCCTGACTCCCTGGTGCCCGATCTCTCCCACCTGCATGCCCGCCGCAGGCTGCACGCCCCGCAGTTCTGAGTGGCCATGTGGCCTGGGGGGAGGGCTGTCCCTTCACTGTGGAGATAAGACCCCCCTCTCGGCTGAGGTCAGGCTGTGTTCCTAACCCGCCTGACACATGGCAGGGGCTACAAAGCAGGAGCTGTTCCTCTAGAGAATGCTTTCTTGAGGGTCTGCTGTGCGTCCCGCCCTGTCTTGGTCCCTGGGGGTCCCGCAGCCGAGGCAGCACCGTGGGGCAGCTCACTGTCTGCCCGCATGGGGCCACCAGCCGGCTGCCCCGCTGAGTGGGCTCAGCAGGTCTCACCATGAGCTCTTCTGGGCATTTGGAACTGGGTCTCGGGGCACTGGCCGAAGGGAAGAGCACCAGGATTCGGGGAGGGGGCGAGGAGGGTCCATGCGAGGGTGGCCACGACAGCAGAGGGGGCCAGACCGCTGAGGACGAAATGAGGCAGGTGCACCGGAAGACAAATGCGCCAGGAGACAGGCCTGCTAGGTCCTGGCTCTCAGCCCCCTGCACCCCTTCCCATCCCAGGCTCCCGGGGGCTGCCCTGCACCCCCAGGGAAACACTGCATCACGGGTGTAGACGGCCACACGGCCCCACAGTGGCTGGCGAAGCTAGGGTCATCTTTGATCACCAGGCTGTCAGAACTCCTGAGTCGCGGTTTGAAAAAACTATTTCCTGAGGACGACCCGGGGCCGCAGGGCCTGGCGGGAGAGACGCACGTCATCTCCTCAAATCCTCCTGTTTGTTCTCCCATTTTACAGATGAAGATGTTGAGCCCCACAAGGCAAAGCCACAGGCCACTGTGTGACAGAGCCAGGCCTTGAGCCCAGGTCTGGCTGAGTCCAGAGCCCTTCCTTTTTTTTTTTTTGAGAGAGAGCGAGCGAGCGAGCGAGCGCACAAGCTGGGGAGAGGAGCAGAGAGAGAGAATCTCAAGCAGGCCTCACACTCAGCGTAGAGTCCAACTCAGGGCTCAACCCTGGGATCATGACCTGAGCTGAAATCAAGAGTCGGATGCTTGACCGACTGAGCCGCCCAGACGCCCCCAGAGCCCTTACTCTTGACCTTGATTCTAAGCTCATTCACTCAGCCTGGCCTCTGGGACCTTTGTTGAATAACTTAATGGAGCATTAAGAAAATGTCATCACCAGCAAATTCCCTTTTTAATGCCCCCCCGCACCCCCCCCCATAGGTGTGCTCCCCGCAAGGGAATCAGCAACCCGCCCCTCCGCGCGCCTCCCCCCTCCCCGGCGCTCTGACGCCCGCCCTTCGGAGCCCTTATCTACCAGGCCCACATGTCCCAGAGCCCCTCACAGGCCCTGTTATCAGGGGTCACATTCCAACCGGGCCTCCCCTCCCAGGAGGGGAAGATAAAGCCACTTTCCGGCCCTTCTTCACAGTTTTGTCAAGTGGGGAGGGGGCGCTCGGGGGCAGGAAGGGGGTCCGGGAAACAGGAAGTTCCTGCATTTTGCTTGTTTCTTCAGCCAGCCTGGGAACACACCGGGGGGCTGGGCCGGTGGGCCCGAGGCCGAGAACGTGAGCCTCCTCCGGGGATGGGTGTCCCCCCACCTCCTTTGGAAGCCCAGGGGCCCAAAGAGCCAGGATGTGGCTGGCGCAGAGGGCTGGGTTTCAGCCAGAGGCTGGAGGATTCCTCTGAAGAAGAGCTAGAAGCAGCCACCTTTCCCTGCTGGCTGCCCTCCTGGTCGAGCCTCCATGTTTCCACGCTTCAATTACTGAGAATCGCAGTCTTTCCTCGCAGGGTGGGGGGGTGGGGGGGAGGAGATACGGCCGTGTGTGCAAAGGGCCCACGTGGGGGCGTCTGGGGGGCTCAGTTGGTTAAGCATCTGACTCTAAAAAAATTTTTTTTAATGTTTGCTCATTATTTTTTTAATGTTTTATTTATTTTTGATACAGAGAAAGACAGAGCGTGAAACGGGGAGGGGCAGAAAGAGAAGGAGACACAGAACCAGAAGCAGGCTCCAGGCTCTGAGCTGCCAGCACAGAGCCTGACGTAGGGCTCAAACCCACGAACGTAAGATCTGACCTGAGCCGAAGTTGGAGGCTTAACCGACTGAGCCACCCAGGCGCCCCTCCCTATTCATTATTTTTGAGAGACAGAGAGAGAGAGAGTGTAAGCAGGGGAGGAGCAGAGAGAGAGGGAGACACAAAATCCGAAGCAGGCTCCAGGCTCGGAGCTGTCAGCACAGAGCCCGACGCGGGGCTCGAACCCACAAACCATGAGATCATGACCTGAGCCGAAGGAAGTCGGGTGCTCAGCACACCGAGTCATCTGGGCACCCCTGCATCTGCCTCTTGGTGTTGGCCTGGGTTGTGATCTCACGGCTCAGGAGTTCGAGCCCTGCATCAGCTTTGCGCAGACAGCACAGAGCCTGGTTACAATTCTTTCCCAGCACCTGGGGGGGTTCAGTCAGTTAAGCATCCGATTTCAGCTCAGGTCACAATCTCACGGTTCTGAGTTCGAGCCCCATGTCGGGCTCTGTGCAGTCAGCACAGAGCCTGGAGCCTGCTTCCGATTCTGTGTTCCCTCTCTCTCTCTGCTCTCCCCCTGCTTGTGCTCTCTTTCTCTCAGAAATGAATAAACATTAAAAAAAAATTTAAAGAGGGGCACCTGGGTGGCTCAGTTGGTTGGGTGTCTGACTTCGGCTCAGGTCATGATCTCACAGTTGGTGGGTTCGAGCCCCGCGTCAGGCTCTGTGCTGACAGCTCAGAGCCTGGAGCCTGCTTCGGATTCTGTGTCCCTCTCTCTCTGACCCTTCCCTGCTCATGCTCTCTCTCTCTCTCTCTTTCTCTCTCTCTCTCAAAAATAAAGAAAAAAATTAAAAACAATTTAAAGAAAAAGAATTCTTTCTCTATCTCTGCCCCTACCCCACTCATATTCTCTTCTGTCTCTCTCTCAAAATAAATAAATCACTTAAAAATAAATTTTAAAAAAGATTTTTAAAAGGTGGGGAGCCTGGCACCAGGAAGGCCCTGCTGTGGGCCGCGCACGCACACATGTCTACTCGGCTCTAGCCAAGTGGCCGTCACACGCTGACCTGTCTGTGTGGATCAGCTCATTCGCCAGCCACCTGCCCTCTAGGAATACGACATGATTGTTACACCCACGGAAGCGGGTGAGGAAACCGAGGCTCAGCCCCTGGAGTTGGCCTGTCCGGGGTCACGCAGCTCCCGGCGGAACAGCCACTTGGGTCCCTGTCCGTCAGACCTCAGTGCGTAGGCCCTTCATTAGCACAGCCCCAGGCTTTGGGATGAATTCACTTATCACCCTGTCTACATAGCAGGCTTTCCTGACTCCAGAGGCCCCCCCATCCCCAGCTGTGGCCATGAAAATAGGCAGAAAAAGCTGGGCACTGTCCAAGTCCATGTGATCTGTGCTCAGATCACAGGGGGACCTGCCAGACCTGGCCCGGCTCCCGGGACCAGGTACAGACCCTACGGAGCCCAGGCCCGGAGGTGAGGCAGGCTGGGCCACGGCACCCAGGGTCCTTCGGGGTCTGACAGAGGGGCAGGTGTGGGAAAGCCTTCCGAGAAGCCAGGAGAACTCTAAAAGCAAAGAGGTCTGGGGGCACCCAGGGGGCTCATTCGATTAAGCGCCTGACTTTGGCTCAGGTCATGATCTTATGGCTCGTGGGTTCGAGTCCCATGTCAGGCTCTGTGCTGACAGCTTGAAACCTGAAGCCTGCCCTTCCCCACTTGTGTTCTCTCTCTCTCTGAAAAAATAATAGCAAAGCAGTCTGGCCACTCAGCGTGGGGGCAACCGGCACATGTCGCCAGCCTTTGAGAGGATCGTGGCTCCGTCACTACCGTCGGAAGCCTGGGACAGGTAGAGGATGGTGGGTTTTAGGCTGGCTCACATTTCAGTGCTCGAGGGCCCTTGGGTTTTGAATCAGAAGTGCGGGGGCCTGAGGAATGCACCTGTCACCTCCGGGACCCTGCGTGGAAAGTCCCCTTCCGGGGCTTGTAGGTCTCATGGGAGAAGGGTCCCCAGACAAAAGACACATGAACAAATGGGGCCTCAGGAGCAGAAGAGGGATGCTTGGCCAGCCAGGTGCTGAGGCCACAGTGGCAGTGGCTGGGGGGGCTGGGGGACGGCTGAGGGGGCGGCAGGGGCCGCGTTAGGTCTGGGCAGCAGGAAGCTGGTGCAGCGTGGCCGGGCGAGCAAGTGCACAGAGGTGCCCAGAGACCAGTTGCTATGGCAACACTGCTGCAGGGATGCCCACACGGGCAACAGCGGTGCGGGCCGGGTGTCGGGCCGGCTCTGAGCCTGGAAGTGGGCGTCGAGCCTTTCGGCAGAGGCAAATGCCAATTCCCGTGGAAAGAAAATGCCACCGTCGAAGGAGGCCCCGGGGTGCTCGGGGATCGAGATCAAGCCGTGAACTTGCAGACGGAGATTAATGTGGTGAAGACAGGTCAGCAGGGAGCAAGAACGCTCAAGGGCTGCGGGTGTGGGGACGGTCAGACCCCGAACCAGAATGGCCAGGGTGTTCCCCACGTCCAGGGACCAAGGGTACAGTGCGGGCAAGCGAACAAAAAGGAGGGAGCAGGAAAAGACAGACTCAAAAGGTAAATGGCAGGGGGGCACCTGGGTGGCTCAGTCTGTTGAGTCTGACTCTCGGTTTCAGCTCAGGCCGTGATGTCACGGTTTGTGAGATTGGGGCTCGGTGCTGACAGTGTGGCGCCTGCTTGGGATTCTGTCTCCTCTCTCTCCGTCCCTCCCCCACTCACACTCTCAAAATAAAGAAACACTATATATATATTTATATACATAGGGGCTCCTGGCTGGCTCATTCAGTGGAGTGTGCAATTCTTTTTTTTTTTTAATTTTTTAATGTTTTATTTATTCTTTTAAAAAAATTTTTTAATGTTTTATTTATTTTTGATACAGAGAGAGACAGAGCATGAGAGGGGGAGGGGCAGAGAGAGAGAGAGAGAGGGAGACACAGAATCGGAAGCAGGCTCCAGGCTCTGAGCTAGCTGTCAGCACAGAGCCTGACGTGGGGCTCGAGATCATGACCTGAGACGAAGATGGAGGCTTAACTGACTGAGCCACCCAGGCGCCCCAAATATATCTTAAATATAAGAATTAAGCGGCAAATGATACCGTTTCACGAAAAGCAGGTAGGACCAGAGAGAAGGCACGCTAACGCTAAGGAGGCCTGGTAGCGCACAAATGTCAAGAAACGCAGGTCGGCACGGGGATTTGGGGGCCTGCTCCCTGCGGGCCTAGCGAGGAAGGACACCGCAGGCAGCTCGGAGGTCTGGCTAAGTGCCGCGGTGGTGTATTTGGTAGGTTTTACCCACACAAGCAACTGTTAAGCTGGCTGGGGTCCCGAGGCTTGGAGAAAGGGGGAGGGGCTAACTGGGTGGGCGTGGCGGGCTGAGGAGTGGTCCCGCCTCCGGCGAGCCTGCTCCGCCCCACCCGGTTACAGCGCACGCCCTTCACTTCCATGACCGCCCCCCTCCCCCCGCCTCCCGTCCCCATTGGGTACAAGTGACAGAAGCCCAGCCCCAACCCGCTGCAGACCGAGACTCCATCTACTCACCCATCTGAGCCGCCCGAGGATCGAAACTCCAGCACAGCTACGTCTCCAAACAACCCCATTCGTCCCAAGTTCAGAGGCGCCCAGACGCAGGCTCCGAGCGGACCGGAGACGCGCCTGAAGTCGTGTGGGGCCTGGGGGGCAGTGGTGCTGCGGCCCGGCCGAGGGCCCAGAGCCCGGTTCGGGTTCACGCCCAGGTGGGAACACCACTGAGTTACCGCCCGGCGGCCCCGGCAGCAGCACGACTTGTGCGAACAAACACAAAAAACCAGTTTCCCCAGGGTGAGGCTCCCCCGCTCATCATCCGCGGCGGGGACGGTAGAAACAGGTGCCCGGCCTTCCTGAATCAGCCTGGGTGAGGAATCTCTCTTGCTGAAGGTGCAGGGGCCTGCCCCCCACCCCCCAGCTGGACGCCATTGACTTCTCCAGCTGAGGGTCCTGGAGGTCAAGGGTGCCGGTTGTACCGGAATCACCTGGCAAGCCTGAAAAAAATCATCCTGGAGACTACGCCCCAGGCCAATGACATTGAAACCTCTGCAGGTGGTCTCTGATTCCTGTCGTCCTAAGAGGCCACCTGCCTCCGGGGACCTTTTTACTTTATGTTTATTACTGAGATGGAAAGAGACAGAGCATGAGTGGTGGAGGGGCAGAGAGAGGGAGACACCGAATCTGAAGCAGGCTCCAGGCTCCGAGCTGTCAGCACAGAGCCCGATGCGGGGCTCGAACCACGAACCGTGAGATCATGACCTGAGCTGCAGTCAGATGCTTAACCGACTGAGCCCCCCAGGCGCCCCTAGGACCGTGTTACTTCTGTCGGGCAGCACGACCCCGCTGCTGACGTGCCCAGGGGAGGGTCTCGGCACACTGCAGGCTCCTGAACAAGGAAGGGCCGACGACCGGGACAGGCAACTCGCAGAGAACAAATCCGACAGTTAATCAGCTCGTGAGAAAACGTTCCGTCTTTGTAGGAATTTGCAGGGTGTCTTTGCAAAGCCCCGCACCCTGGGTGTCTTAAACCACAGTACTCTGCAGAGAGAAGCAGCAATAATAGTACACAGAACATTTCTTGTTTTGCTTTTTTTAAACGTTTTACTTATTTTTGAGAGCACAAGCTGGGGAGGGGCTGAGAGGGACAGAGGATCCGAAGCCGGCCCTGTGCTGACATCAGCAAGCCCGACATGGGGCTCGAACTCGAGAACCATGAGATCACGCCCTGACACTAAAACTGACTGAGCCCCGCAGGCGCCCCTATGTGGCTCTACTGTATAAAAATTCACCTCGAGGCTGCTAGGAGTCAAGAGGTAGATGTTTAATGATTGATGCGGAAAGATATTCACAATATGTTAGTAAATGAAAAAAGTAGGTCACAAAACTATAGTGTGCAGTTGTTTTTCTGTCAAAATACAGCTATATTTTTATGAAGGCATACAAAACCGTCTCCGAGGAATAACCAAAAAATGTTTGCTTTTGGCTTTGCTGCGTGAGCTCATTTTTAAATAATGAAAATGCATTCTTATGTAACCAAAAAAACAGGCTGACCAGGGAAAGACGTGCTTTCTTCAACTCACCACGATCTTCCGGAGGCTCTCAGGAAACTGGCACACCCGCTGGCAGGGGCCTGGGGACCAGACTCCCTCTCTTATAAAGGGGGGTGGGGGTGGGCGGCCTCCCAGGTCACATGGGGAGGGGCAGGTCTGGGTCCGCCCCTTCCCCCCCGGACTCCCCTCTGCATCAAGGTCTTTCTGGGACCTTGCCCACTACTGTCCCTCCACACCCTTCCTTGAAGGATGGGGGCCGGGGAAGGAGGGATTCAGGACCCCCGCGTGCGGACTCTCTGCCACCAGGGGGCGCAGCACCGGATGGAGAAGAGGCCACGCTGGTCCTCAGGGGGCTCAGATTGCGTCTCTGACCCGGGCGGGACCTCTCTCCTCCTTGGGGCCAGGCCCAGGCTGCGGCTCAGGGCGGGGTCCTTCCCAGGGCTTGGCCGCCCGGCCAGACTCACAGCTGGGATGTTGACGACGGGCGTTTTCTCGGGGTCCCAGCAAGCCCTGCGCTCTGGCTGGAAGTGCTCCCTTCCCACCAGCAAGCCTAGCCGGGGCCAGGCTGTCGACCTCAGGACCGGGGCGGTGTGGGGGTGGGGCAGGGCAGCGGTGGGTCCAATTACGGGACTCAGGAAGGTCTTGGAAATTCTGCTGGGGAGATGACGCAGCATGTCCTCGGCTGGGCCTGGGGACCCACCGTCTGCAGGAGCGCGCGCGCGCACACACGCGCACGTGTGTGTGTGTGTGTGTGTGTGTGTACGCGCACGCGCACAAACCTATACACATCAGGACTGCCAGATAACATATAGGACACCCAGTCGAATTTGAACTTTGGATAAATGAACAGTTTTTAGTATTCGTATGTTCCAAATATTGCATCCTATATATGTATTTTTTTAAAATAAGGAGTGTTGCATTTTTTAAAGTTTATTTATTTTGAGAGAGAGAGAGAGAGAGAGAGCACAAGCAGGAGAGGGCCAGAGAGAGGATCCAAAAGCAAGGTCCTTGCCGTCAGCGCAGAGCCCAATGCAGGGCTCGAACCCACCAACCATGAGAACATGACCTGAGCTCAAACCAAGAGTCAGACGCTTAACCGACTGAACCGCCCAGCCGCTCCTCAAATCCTAGGTTTTTATCTGCTAAGCCTGACAAGCCTGATGCATGGAAATGTGTGCACGTGCACGAGCGTGTGCACTGGTGCCTAAACACAGGCCAGGCACCATCAGAATGCAGGTGTCACGGTGTGCAAGCCTGTGTGGGTTCCGTTTGCTGTGTGTGTGCAGAACGGGCCAGCTTAGAGATTGCCGCGTGTCATCTGACAGGGGAGGAAGCCGGGGCCGCCCCGCCAGGACCGCGTGTGTGCACACGTGCCAGTGTGCACCGGCTCTGTGGGGCCCGGGGAGGGCTGGCGGGGCTCTGACCTCACGCCGGGCACCGAGGCCCGGCATCCCCCTGTCGCCGCAACAGCCCTCTTACAACGAGGCCCGGGCACCGGCTTGCGCCCGGACACGTGTGCTCACACGTGGGTTACATAAACGCTCTAATGGCCAGATGTTCCGTTTCTTCCTGCAGCCAGATGGCCGCGGATCCGGCAGGCCGTGCGTTCTCCTGACTCCCGATGTCCCTCGCTTGCCCCTTCTGGAGTTTTCCCCAGGCCGGGAAGGGGCTGGGGACGTGGGACGTCTCGCATGGCTTCCCCGGGGCAGGGGCTCAGCACACTCTGCCTCCAGGGCGGCTCCCTGCACAGTGCTCTTCCCAGGCTGCCCAGAAGTATCTCGGCCCCTCCCAGAGCAGGGCCCCGAACTCCACACCCGCCCTGGCCCACGTGGAGCCTCCGTCTGCCCTGAGTCTTGCTGTCAGCCGTGCTGATAGGTGAGAGCTGGCCGGCCGATAAAGTCGCTGCATTA
Source organism: Mungos mungo (assembly GCA_004023785.1). Taxonomy (NCBI): domain Eukaryota; kingdom Metazoa; phylum Chordata; class Mammalia; order Carnivora; family Herpestidae; genus Mungos; species Mungos mungo. The sequence goes on from PISW01010928.1 coordinate 34,692, forward strand.
GTGCCCTGGGGCTGCCTTAGGACAGGGGCCACAGATCGGTGGTGGGGGTGGGGCTGAACCAACAGAAACGTATTCCCTCACGGTTCTTGAGGCTGCACGTCCAAGGTCAAAGCCCCTCCTCCTTGGTGCCAGACCCCATCTCTTCCTGCGTCTTCACATGGTCTTCCTTTGGCGCGTCCGCGTCCAAACTTCCTCTTCTTGTCCGGCACCGGCCTGACCGATCGGGCCCGCCCTCGCTGCCTCTTTTTCACTCAGTCGCATCGTTAAGGCCCTGGCTTCAAACACAGTCATGTCCTGAGGTACGAAGGGGTGAGGACTTCGGTGTCTTTATTTGGGGGCAGGGGACGCAGTTCAGCCCCTGCCGCCCACGCCAATGTGTTTCCAGGAGACGCCTCCTTCCACTCCCAGCCCCGCCCATCGCCAGGCAGCAGCTGTTGGGGGTCTTCAGAAACCCCAAGTTCATGCCCTTGGTTTTGACAAGTTACAACTCTAAGGGAGGCCAAAGTTCCAGGTTGGGGGGACCCCTTCCATCCGGGCCACCAGCAACTTTGGGAAAGGGCTGGGACACCACAGAGGGGAGCCTGACTGTTCAGAGCGCTCAGCCCAGGAAGCAGGAAGGGGTGAGTTCAGGCCCCCTGCTGCTCTGCCCTGGGGGGGGGGCGAGTCAGGGGCAGCTACATAACACCTCGGGCACCTGCGGTGGCCCTGACAGCCTCACGGGGCCTCAGTCCCCCATGTGTGACGGGGCTGCTGGGCTGGGTGCTTCCAGAGACCTTAGATTTGATGGTTGGCTTTGATTCTGGGACAGGGCCAGTGAGGCCAATGGCCTGGGCAGCAGGTGGGGCGCGGGGCGGGCCGAGTGAGGCACGGGGGCGGGGTCCCCGTCACTGTCGTCCCACAGCACCTCGAGCTCAGCAGCTTAAAGTCACACCAGTTTATCATCTTACCGCCCAGAGGGTCAGAAGTCCACAGCCTCCGGGGGCTAAGACCAAGGCGTGGCAGGTCTGGTTCCTTCTGGAGGCTCCTGGGGAGGGAAGATTTCCTTGCCTTTCCTGGCTTCCAGAGGCCCTTGCCCCGGCTTCCAGGCCAGCAGGCTGAGCCCTCACGTTGCACGCTCCGCCCTTCCTTCCGGCTCCTTCCACTTTTAATGTGATTGCACCGGGCTCACCTGAAGAAGCCAGCTTCCGCTCCCTAGTTAGGTTCCGCTGGTTCACAAACTCGATTCCTCCTTAACTCCCCGTGCCACCTAATGTCGGGTTCTGGGCACTGGGACAGGGGCGTCCCTGGGGCCGTTATTCTGTCTGCCACAGCACGCTGCCTGCGTCATCAGTTCCTCCCCAGATCCTTGGGCAGTGGGGACTGTCCTTGGCACCCTTGATTTATCTGCAGCTCTGCAATGCCGATGACCCCTCTGGGGAGTGGAAAAGTGGGGTCTCAGGTCGCAGCCCCCTGGCTCGGAGGCACCCCCTGTGCCAACGAGGCTTCGGCTCTCCTTCCCACCTCTGGGAACATCCTGTGAGAAGATCACAGATGCGCAGGACGAGGGAGCAAGTTTTCACGGGACTGTGGTCTGCAGCAGCGACACACCTCCAGGAGCCCAGTAAACCAGCATCTACTCAGAGACGCCTGGTTAAGAAAATCACTGCATGGCGCGCGTCTGGGGGGTGCAGTCGGTTAAACGTCCGGCTTCGGCTCAGGTCATGATCTCATGTTCGTGGGTTCGAGCCCCACGTCGGGCTCTGTGCGGACAGCTAGCCCAGAGCCTGGAGCTGCTTCAGATTCTGTGTCTCCCTCTCGCTCTACCCCTCCCGGGCTCACCCCCCCGCCGTCAATGATAAATAAACATTCAAAAAGAAAGAAAATGGATGCATGTGAACTATACTGGAATTAAAATGAAAAAAGTTAATGAAAAGAAGGCGAATACAGCATGTGTCCAGCTGAGGGCGAGGCGGGTCCCGTGAAAGCGTCCGGAGACGCACCTGATGCAGAGGCGCGGCCGTGACCTCCCTGGAAATGAACGAGCAGATTGTAAAGGCAATAGGTGTCATTCTGCTCGTTTGAAGTGTGCGTGAGTGTGTGAGAGTGTGTGAGTGTGCTCTTGAGAGTGTGTGAGTGCATGAGTGTGCGTGTCTGAGTGTGAGCGTGGGTGCTCGTGTGGGTGTGAGTGCATGTGTGCATGTGCGTAAGTGTGAGTGTGAGAGTGTGAGTGAGTGCATGAGTGTGCGTGTCTGAGTGTGAGCGTGGGTGCCCGTGTGGGTGTGAGTGCACGTGTGTAAGTGTGAGTGAGTGTGTGAGTGTGTGTGAGTGCATGAGTGTGCGTGTGTGTGAGCGTGCGTCCCCGTGTGAGAGTGAGTGCAGGTGAGTGTGTGTGAGTGTGGGAGATTTAGGTGGATGGCACAAGGCGCCGGGTGGTTAAGGGCTATCTAAAGGCACCGTGACACCAGATGAGCCGAAGGACTATTTTCTTTGAGCCTGACTCCCCCCACCCCAGCACCACGAATGCCACCCTCCTCATAGTAAAAGAAAGCCACAGGGTAACCTGAGTTTGAATGTGACACCCACCGTAGGAGCGGCCTTTCCCGTCTCTCTCTGACTTACGAGTCGGGCGAGCGTGGCGGGCCCCGAGGTCGCGCGGGTGTGAGTTGCGGCCCCGGCCGGCACCCGTGTGCGTGTGTCTCTGTGACCGCGTGAGCGCACGGAAGCACCACCAGGACGGACAGGTTCCAGGGCCACCTCTATCCAGGGTGGGGTGGCCGCATCTGGGGCGCCGAGCTCCTCGCTGTAACGGGGATGAGACCAGCGCTCCGGCCTTCCCCAAGGGTCCACCGCCCACTGCTTGTCCCCATGAGACCGGCTCCCAGCCGTGAACTCGGACTTGGAGGCGCATCCGGTCCCCAGGGCAGAGCAGGTGCATCGGCGTGTTTCACCTAAGAGGGCACAGCCCGGAGCCAGCCGAGTGTCTGAGTCCCCGCCGCAGGCCCCGCCCCCCGCCCCGCCCCTCCCAGGCGTCTGGTCTTCGCACCCCGCTTTGTCTCTCTGTCCCCCGTCCCCAGTTCCTCCTCACCAGATGGAACAGCTGTTTTGTCCCTTTTCTGGGGCTGGAGTGGGGCTCGCCCCTCTCCTGGGACTTGAACCACAGCGACCAGGGGCACAGTCTCCCTGAAGCTCTGCCGCTGCCATGGAGACCGAGCCGGGGATTAGGTGGGGTCCCCGCACTCCCTGGCCACGCTGACCGTACGCACTGCCTCCGACGCTGCTGTGAGGGCTTCCAGAAAAACTGCTCTCACAGGACGGAAAACAGACCCCCCCACTCCCGGCCCGGCCCTGCGCACCCCCACACGGGGGTCCGGACAAGCTGCCAGGGGCCAGCCCTCGCTGGCCCCCCCATGACGCGGGCACGTGCCCCCCCAGACTCCCCGTCCCGTCCCCAAGTGCCCGGGGAGCATGCGTGGTCCTCCCCAGGGGCATGGCGGCCCTGGCGGCTCAGTCTTTCCTCTCCAGGCTTCCGCTGGCTGTTCTGCCCTCATGTTCACCCTGTGCCCGGCAAGCCTCACCCCCATTTTACAGAGCGGAAAACTGAGGCTCAGAGGGCTCAGTGATTTGTCAAGGCCAGGATTTGAATCTGGATCTGTCTGACTTCCACGTGTGTGCTCTTTCCTCAACACCACCCTGTCCAGCCCGGCTTGACCCCCACTCCTCCGTCAGCCCTCCAACTAAGTGACCTTTACCAAGGAGACCCAGGTGGGTGAAGCTATGGCCTACACCTTGGGGGGCCGGGCCACCTCGAAGGGACATGTCCTCAGGCCTCTGCCTCGCCTCTTCTCAAGGAGCCAGGAGCCCCCGAGGGCCAGGGGTGGCCACCTTCTCCTTGAAAGGACTTTGCCCAGATCCCACCCAATATGCTTCGGCCCTGGTGTCTACACTCCCTCGGACCCCTTGGTCACAGCAGAATCAGGGACAAGCCACACGCTCCTGTGTTTTGTCTGTGTTGTCCGGTCCTTTGCAGGCGTCCACGGTCATGGTTCTTGCTGGGAGTCTCTGGATTCCCGTTCTTTCGTGCTCTGGGAAGGGACTGCATCGGCCGTGGCAGCGGGGCGGCGGGGGGGGGGGTGCTGGGTGGATGGGACGGGAAGCCAGAAACCAGGAGGCGGGCAGGCCCTGGGTTAGTCCAGGACGAGCTCCCGGAGGAGCAGAGGGAAAGGCCTGGGTCTGATGGCGGGAGGTGGGGGGGCACGGGAGGGCGAGGAGGGGGTGTTGACAGCTCCTGAGGCTTCACCCTGCCGTAGCTGACATCAGCCTGAAGTCTGGCTGAGGGGACGTCAGACGGCATAGGCATCCCTCCGGCGCAGGGGGAGTTGACTTTGTTTTGTTTTGTTTTGTTTAAGTGGTTGGGGCACCTGGGGTGTCTCAGTTGGTTAAGTGTCTGACCCTTGATTTCAGCTCAGGTCATGATCTCACAGTCGTGGGGTCAAGCCCCACGTCGGGCTCCTCACTGGTTGTGGAGTCTGCTTTAGATCCCCCCCTCTCCCCCGGCTTTCCGGCGTGTGCTCTCGCTCTCTCTCAAAAAAATTTAAATAAAAAAGTGGTATGCCCAAGGCTAACATAATACTGTGCATCAACTATACTCAACAAATAATAATAATAAAAAAAGCCAGCCCACCTGTTGGCCGCCACTTTGGCGTGACGCTTCTGTTTTCTAGAGGGTTCTCCTGCCCTGAGGGTGTCTGCGCCTAGGCTCCAATCCTGGCGCTGCCACATCCCAGCTGAGTGATGTTGGGGAAGCGACTTTCCCTCTCTGAGCCTCAGTTTTCTTGCCTGTAAAATGGGTCTAAGTCCCCTCCCCTCCTCTCCCCTCCGCTCCCCAAGTCAGTTGTGAATTGAATGTCGCCTCCACTGACAGGTGGTTCCAGACACATCAGGAACGAAGGAGAGGCCTGAGATCTGAGGGGGGAAGAGGAAATCATGTCAGTTCTGCACCGACTCTCAGGGGAATAGACTAGGTCAGCCTCACCCAGACGGTGCAAGCAGACACAACAAATCACGGAAATAACAGCGCAAACATCCCTCATAGATGGAGAGGCAACGATCCTTAACAAAATCTTTATCCAGTCCAGTCCAGCAATATTTAGAAAAGGCTACCGCGTCTTGGCCCCTGGGGTCTATCCGGGCCCCGCAGGCTTGGTTTACCGTTCAAAGCCCACTTCTTAAATTCACCGTTAAAAAAAAGAGAGAGAGAGAGAGCAGTTACTGGCTTCGGTCACAGGAGTGGATTCGCTGTCCCCGCGGGACACCATGCCCATACTTTCCGGAAGCTGTCCCCGAGCCTCCCCTGCTCGCCCACGTCCCCTCTCCCAGCCCCTCCCCAGGAACAGCGGGTGATGGCATGTCCCAGAGGAACCGCAGCCGACTCCTGCCCCCTCCCCCGCTCCGCTCTAGCGGGCTCTGTGCAGGACGCCACGGTGACACCCCTGAGCACAGACCTGACGCCAGGCCCCCACGTGGAGGGCGCCCCTGGGTCTCACGTGCCCTCACGGGGATCGCTGACATCCGTGTCTGACAGATCAGGACCCGAGGGCTCGGAGACGGGACGTCACCACTGCCGGGAAGTGCAGGCGCTGGCCTGAGCCTGGGTCTCAGCGCCCAGTGTAACTGACACCCCACAGGATGTGCCTCCCAGACGAGGCTTCCCAGGATGCCTTTCCTCCTAACCATCTGTTAGGCACTCGGGATGCCACCAGCCACGCCCCCCAAGCCTTAGGGGCCTGCTGAGGGCCCTCCATTCTTCAGCAACCCCCCAGAGACCACCACCCACCCCCTGCAGAGGCAGAGCCCTTGGGGACTTGTGTCCCTGCTGGAGATGTGGGCCTTGGAGGGCAGCGGCCCGTCCCCAGCCCGAAGCTGGAGCAGGACCACTGTGGATGACAGTCCCAGGGTAGGGGCGAGGCGAGAAGGAAGACAGCCTCACCCCTTCCGCTCAGCATCTCATAAACTCGCCACCTGGGAGCGTCTGTGGAAATGTGCAGAATGGATGTTAAAGACCCGGAAGCAGACAATGTTCCGGATTGCAATTCGGGGGTTTTACTCGTGGTGGCCCGGCCAGTTGGGTGACCCAGAGCCCCTTTGGGGGAAAGACAGGGTGCAGATGCCCCACGCCCCCAGCAGCGCAGGGAACACTGGAGGCTCAAGAGAGAAACCCAGGCCTCAGGGGGGCGGATGGGGGAGGGGGGAGGGAGGGTCCTGTCTGCAGGGGCAATGTCCTGGGCAGGGGTGAGGGGGTGGATGTGGGTTCCCCGTAGCAGAAGGGGAGGGGAGGTTCGTCAGGCCTGAGGGCTAGGCCTGTGGAGCACTCTGGGTCCGGAGACCCACCGGCCCTGGGCCCCGCTGCAGACGGGAGCGTGCTGCCCCGTCCCCATGGCCTGGCTGAGAGAGGAAGGCCGTTGTGTCCCCCAAAGGATCGTAGGTGCCACGGGTTGAATTGTGGGCCCCCCAAAGGATGCGCTGAAGTCCTGACTCTCGGTGCTTATGAATGTGACCGTATTCAGAAATCCAGTCTTTGCAGACATGATTAAGATGTAAGTTAAAATGGGGGCGCCTGGCTGGCTCCGTTGGTTACGTGTCTGACTCTTGATCTCAGCTCAGGTCATGATCTCACAGTTCGTGAGCTCGAGCCCCCGCATTGTGACCTCAGGGAGAATGACCCACCAGCCTGGGAAAATCTAGGAGCCCGTTAACCTCTGACCACCTGACACCACGGCCCAGCTGGGGCTGAGGACGCCTCCCCTCCCCCCTCCCCGCTCCCCCTCAGCCTGGAAACTCGCACCACACGAGAAGAGAGTGGAGAGGGTCCGCTGTGGATTGCCTGTATTGTCACATGAGATGCACATCCATAATGGGTACTTGGAAACGACCTATCAGGTCACACGGAGTCCGGCCCCTGGGGGCCAAAGCGGCACCGATGCCCGTGGCCGTGGGCTCTGCGCAGGCGGCACGACACCGGGCCTCCTCATCACGCGCGCCTCACACCCTCCGGCTCCCGGGCGGCCTCTCCCAAAACGTGCTTGAGGAGACGGCGGTTCTTTGGGGGTTAGTAGCTGATCTTCAAGAAAAGGGGTCTGTGGTCAAATAAGTTGAGGAAACACAGAGTTAAACCGTGTGTGACAGGAAGCATTTCTACAGGACTTGTCAGAGCCTTTAAGACAACAATGGTGCTCATGAATGTCCAGCATGGGGGCAGAGTATGCAGCATTCCCCAAGTGTATTTGACCACAAAATCCTTTTCTTTTTCCCGAAGTGTCTTGCAGGCTGGCGTCCCGCAGGGCGCCGCCCTCCGGAAAGTGCTGCCCTAAGCTATTGATGACAGTTAACGGCAGTGGCACCTGTGCTGGGCGGTGGGGGAGGGGGACGTTTTGCCAGGCATCGTGCTGTGGCTCGGTGGGCACAGCCAAGCACTCAGCAGTCGTGACAACGACGGGACAGGACAAGACTCGGCCCCACGCCTGGCACCTTCAGTCCTCGCGTGGCGGGAGCAAAGCGTGGCCATTCCCCGGGCCCCCCGGCCCGCCCAGAGAGGGCCCGCGCTGTCCAGGCCAAGGAGCGGAGGGCACCCGCCCCTGCCGGCCACACCGAGCCTCCGGGCAGCCTGGCCGAGCCCGCCGGCCGCCTGTCCCCTCTCTCGGGTCCCGGCGCCCCCGCAGGCGGTCACCAGGCGGAGATGAGCATCTGGCAGGTGTTGGAGGACATCCAGACCAGCTCCACCAGGCGGAACTGGAAGTAGCCGATGACAAAGCCCGAGATGACGTCCGTGATGTGGTGGCGCCCGATCATCACCCGCGACAGCCCCACGCAGAAGGCCCAGAGCACCAGCAGGACGCGCAGGGGCACGGCCAGCACCAGGTGGCTGAGGAAGAACTTGGACACCATGGCCGCGCGGCTGGCGTGCCCCGCAGGGAAGGCATACACGTCCATGGTGAGGTAGTCCAGGAGGCTGGGGTTCGTCTCGAACGGCCCGCGACGCTTGATGAGCTTCTGCACGCCGGCCACCGTCATGATGTCCAGGAGCAGGGCTGTGGGCGAGAGGGAGAGGCCCCAAGGGGCCGTCAGCATCCCTCACACCTCAGCACCCCCGCCCCGCCTGGCTGCCTTCATTCCAGCCACGCTGACCCCCGGGCGCGTTTCTACCTCAGGGCCTTTGCTTGTGCTGTACCTGAACGCCCTGCCCTGGGGGGTCCACTCGGCTCGCGCCGTCCCTCCCGCCGGCAGAGCGGCCTTCCTGGCCGCCTGTTTACCGGGGCCCTTGGCACATCACACACTTCCCAACATTACTCTTGTCTCTCCTCCCGGACGCCACACCTGCACGGAGACGGTCCGGGCCCAGTTTATTCACGGTGCTCAGGAAAGGTACCAGCAGGACACAGTGGGTCATCAGGGTCATCACAGGCCCCTGCGGAGGGCCTTGGCCCCAACCCTCCACCCTGGCTGGTGATTCTTCCGGAAGGACCTCCCTGATGCCCCTGCAGTGCTGGGAGCAGCACAGGACTCTCCTAGTTTTTCAGAAGTGAAGGTGAAATTCATGTCACCCAGTGGCATTCAATACATTCACAGGGTCGGGGCGCCCGGGGTCAGGTCACGATCTCATGTTTGTGAGTTTGGGCCCTGCGTTGGGCTCTGCGCTGAGCCTTCTTGGGATTCTCTCTCCTTGTCTCCCTCGGCCCCTCCCCCACCCATGCTTCTCTCTCGCTCTCAAAATAAACTAAAAAAAACCATTCACAGGACTGTGCAACCACCACCTCTTCCCGGTTCCAAAACACGTCTGTCACCCCCAAAAGGAAGTCCGCTACCCATTACACAACCCGTCCCTCTCCCTGGCCCCCTGGCTCTGGCCGCCACTAATCTGCTCTCGGTCTCTACTGATTTGCCTCCCGTGGGCATTTCCTAAGCAGGGACTCAGGCATGTGGCCTCTTGCTCCACCCAGGATCGGGTGTTCGAGGTCAGTGCGCGCAGTGCGCATCCGAACCTCATTCCTGTAGCTGAATAATGTTCCGCTGTCGGCCTCCCCCACCCCCCCCCCGCCCCAGCCCGGCCCCGTTTGTGTATCCGTGCACCTGTCAGGGGACGTCTGGGTTCCTTGCACCTTCCGGCTGCTGTGGATGCTTGTGCACAAGTATTCCCAGAGCCCCTGTTTCCGGTGCTTGTGCCTGGGGGGGGGGGCGGGCATCATACGGAAGCTCTAGGTGGGAACTTTCAGAAGAATCAACACACCATTTGCCGCAGCAGCCAGACTACATTGTCCCCGTTTTACGGAGGACAAGACAAAGCCTTAGGGGTTGGGGTATTCATACCCGCGGTGCCTCCGTTCTGGAGGGTCCCCCACCCCCCGCGCTGACTTATCCTTCCTCATCCTTCAGGCCTCACCCTTATTAACTCTTCAGTCCCAGCCGCCTGACCCTGGCGGCCAGCAGGTGCATCAGGGAGAGGGTTCCCTTCTCTGAGGCGCCCCCATGGTCGACATTACCTGACCGACTCCGAGAACTCCAGCGCCAGAGGGGAAATCAGCGCGTCCAGGGCCCGGCCTTCCCTGCGCTCTGGGCAGGGGCCAGCCGCAGCCTGGGGTCGGATGGGCTGCGCGGGCTGGGAGGGGGTTCTCTGGGCAGGGGCCAGCCGCAGCCTGGGGTCGGGTGGGCTGCGCGGGCTGGGAGGGGGTTCTCTGGGCAGGGGCCAGCCGCAGCCTGGGGTCGGGTGGGCTGCGCGGGCTGGGAGGGGGTTCTCTGGGCAGGGACCAGCCGCAGCCTGGGGTCGGGTGGGCTGCGCGGGCTGGGAGGGGGGTCTCTGGGCAGGGGCCAGCCGCAGCC